>BHFT01047421.1:0-16746 GCA_004320025.1 Laticauda laticaudata | reverse complement strand
GCGGATAACAACGGATGGAACATTTTTCTTGTCCATTGTGTCCATTTTGCATCCATTGGGCAGTGTGATAGGGCCTTTAGTCAATACATTGACATCAGTTTTTCTCAAAATATTCTGAATACAGAAAAAAAAATCATCAGACCAGAAGAATGGACAGAGTAGTATAAGAATCTGGATTTTGCCAACAGCAGATCAATTGTAACTGAATCTGAAACTTCACAATTTATTTTTTTTAATCTTTGGACCAAGTTCAAAGTCTCACTTGCTCATCCTACATAACCCATAGGTACTCAAGAAATGAAAAAAAAATGAATTGTACATAATATTCTGTTCCTGCAACCCCTATTATGGCCTCTTATTTGAGTTTCAGCAAGCTCTGAAATTCCTACTTGCACTCAATTATGTTTGCAAATCCCTGAAGAAATAGAACTGATCAGAAACAGAATGTTTTCAGATTCTGCTACTGGATATGTATGGATTATAGCCGTGATGGCAAACGTATGGCATGCGTGCTGGAATGGCACGCAGAGCCATTTTGGCTGGCATCCAAGAGGTCACCCGGAAGAGCTCCACTGCGCATGCACATGTGTGCCACCTCCCAACAGCTGATTGTTGGGTATCTGGTGCGCATACGCAGGATGTAGGGGTGTGCAGGAGATGTATGCATAGGGAGGGGTCACGCACACATGTGCAGAGATGTGCAGCATGCACCAGGGTGCATGCACATGCGTGGAGGGCATAGGAGGCCATCCGCATTGCCTTCTGAGTGCTGGCACATTAGCATTAATGCAGGAGTGCACATTCCATTTTCAGCACTGGAGCCCAAAAAGGTTAGCACCACTGGATTATAGAGATAGAACAAGGATAAATGATATGTTTATACAATTTTTAAATCTTGATATTTTAAAATATTTATTTTTTAATACAGTATTAAATTTAAATTCCACTTTTCTCTGGATACAAAATTCAACTGGTTTGTAGCAATAGAAGGAAACTTACAGCATGCAATAATAGATTTCAAATGTAGTGTCAGTCTAAATCTAATGTTAATTGCATGATTTAACAGAAAATATTTTAAGTTTGTTTTAAGTATGTTCTTGTTACCTATTGCTGTGATTGCAATATGCTTGATAGACAAATTAAACACTTCCATATGCATACCCACATTCCCATTTTACTTTTAAAGAAGTATTCATTGATCTCTTTATTAATTTTTAATAATAATAACATAAGTGAAATATTATTAGATTAGACAACTTCAAGAATTTGTTCCAGGGTTGAAAGTCAGAATGGTCATGTAGTTATTACAATGTTGGCTAGATCTGAGAAGACCCAGGTTCAAAGTTCTAAGTCACACAGATAATCAATGAGCTTAACTCAGTTATTATTTTTAGTGTAATATACTTCACAGGGATGCTAAAAAAATGAATTAATGAAAAAAAAACATACAAATGCCTTTTGCTGTTTAATGAACTGGTATCTATGAAGATAATTATTAAATAGCAATGATGTTAGGAACTAATTAAGGAATATTATCAACATTGTGGCAAATTCTGAGGTTGCATATGAAGAGGTCCATTTTATAATAAAATGGAGAATAATATGCTTATTTAAAAGAAATATTCCATATTTGGGGCTGAAAATATGTATGCTTTTATGACTCTTACTGTAATGTAGACTATGATGGAAGTTCCACATGATATTGTTTCCATAAAAACAGGTTTCCTTTCTCCAAGTGCTTTATTAAAATGTTATATAACAACTCCAAGAATGTTGTAAAAACACAGATGGCAATCCAATTTGTAAATAATTGCCATCCCTAGGGAGCACAGCAGAGGCAATAAGATTCAGATCATAACTGACATTTCATAAAACATGTTCAGAGTGGACTTCCTCCCTGGAAAAATACCACAGATCTTTCCCAGTAGCTTTGCTTGCAGCTAAGGTTTAACTAGTGTGATAAGCATTAGTAGATGAAGATTTGATTTTGTTTTCTTGTACACAATATTGAGTTCATCTGCATCCTTCAACCCTCTTCCTCCTGCTCTTCTTCCTTTCAACACAACAATCCTAGTATTTACTTGCTATGCTTCAGGTGGCAGAAGAAAAGTAAAAGAAACTCAAGGAGAATCAACATGTATAATCACTCCACCTCCCAGATTTCTCTTTCAGTATATCTATTGCCCACATAGAAAATTATTTACTTTGGTATTGCCTATCAGAGCTATAGCCAGTATATCATATGATATTACATATGAAAGCCAAACCTATTTTTGCTCGAATTCAGAGGTAGAATCTGTTTTGCATTAAAAATATTCATTGTACATCCAATGGTAATCAGTTTAATTCTCCTAATCATTAATAATCTAATTGTTATGGTGACCAGGATGCTGTTACCTTCTCCTGAGTGACCACTCTTTAGAAACCACTAAGAAGGTTGCAAAATTTTAATCAGGAGCTATATTTGTCAGGAATCGTCAGGATTCCCCTCAGTGCAATGAAGTGTTAATTGCCGAATGTTTTAGGATTTTCCTGGAATTTTTAAACTTTTGTTTTATAGAGACAGAACAATATGTTGGTCTTTTCATCTGTTTAGTCTTGCACCATAAATATTTTTTTAATGTGATGAGGTATGACTAAGAAAATATAGAAATAGCTAGTTTTCTCTTCCCAAAAAGACTTTAAATGTCAATTTGGTACAAAAATCATTAAAAGGGAGTTAAGAATGTAGCTATTATATTCTGAAAAAGTGACAGGTTTTCAAAGGCAATGAGACATATGACAATTATAATTCCCTTTATGGACACTGCCAGTAGAGACAGTTGCATCTATCTCAAATTGGCTATGCACTGATGGTATGATATCACTTCTTTTTATCAGCTGAAGTTATTTGGTTTAGCTGCAATGTAGAAAGAACTGTTCTAAGCAACCTGCAGGCCAGATCAGAGTTTGACACCCGTGATTTATGATGATAATTAAGTTTAAACTTAAATATGTTTAGCTCTTCTGTTTTGTCAATAATCAGAAACATTTGGTCATAGCCCATAGTAGTGCTGGATCTTGAAAAGGTTGCATATTCCTTATATAATAAAATATTAATAAAATTAATATTTTAATCATTAATAAAATATCCTTCCTTCAGACATCTATTTTTTTTGCTTAATACACACACACACACACACTTTGCTATTGCAAGTTGATTTCAATCAGTGTGCTTTATAAATGACCCCTCAATTTGTTGAGCTTATTATTGATTTCCATTTCCATTTATTTTCAGTTGAGCTACCTATTAAAGATGAAATAATTTTTCAGCTGTCTTGCAGTGCTGCTTCTGAGTTAGTCCAATCAAAGAGAGAAGTGCCAATTTATCATGGATGCGTCATTTTCTAGTTGATTTGTATAATTTCTGAACTGTAGCATCAACTATGTTAGCAATGCAAAAGAATAAAAGATTCTTGGTTAATTGCCTATACTTTTTTTAATGGATGAAATATGGCAAGCTGAATAGGAAACAATGGGCAAAGTCAGCTTGTATTCATGAAAGCTTGGTGAAAGATAAGTGAAATTGGTTTCTTTAATTAAAGTACATTTTATTGCCAAGTTATAAAGAATTGCTACAGTGAATAGGTACCCAACCAATGAAAACTTCTAATAATCTCTTCAGTTTTTGATCTCAAACTCCTTTTATTCCACATAAATATTATTTTTAGAGCTAAAGCTACAAGTGAAGTAGACATTTCAGTACTGCAGGATGGCAATAATTGTTTCTCTTCAGTATTTACATTTTGTCAGTGAAACAAGCAGAAATTATCTCGTTAAATTATACAACAAACAGCATTGTGTTGAATTTCCTTTATATATTTTGGTTAGAAAGATATAAAGCTACATGAATTCCATATGGAATACAGAATTAATTAAGATTTTTTTTTAAAAAAAAAAATTTTTAAATTTTTTTGCTGCCCTGAATATCATAGGAACCCCAAATTTGGCTAACTTTTAGTTAATCATTAGATGAAACACTGTGCAGCCTTGAAGCATGGTTAACTTATATGTCTTCATGTGAAGTGGCTTCATTTAACTAAAAATGTTATGCTGCTTATTAAAACAGAAATTCAATTTTAATGAATTAGACTGTGGATGGAAATGCTATCTATGTAAAATTTCTGTGAGAAGTATATTCAAGTTTGATAAAGTTAATTATAATATATGTCTGAATTAAGACAAGCTACTCAAATCAAAGTCCCATCCTCTTTTTACAAAGCTATTGTCCTATTTCTCCACAAGGCTGGATGTGAACTGGGATTTGAGCTGAGGATTCCCAATTCATTTTAGGGTACTGATTTTGGGGCCTTTCCAGAACTTAACTGAAGATGATGTCTCTTTTAGCTTATGAAGCTGTACAGGATATGAACCCAAGGTATTTATGATATTGCCTTCTCTAATTGATTCTTTGTTCATTCAACTCTGGGTACTCCAACCTCAAGGGGTAAACAAATGACAGTCCAAAAGCATTGTTTTTCTATGGCTGCCTAAACCCACTGAAACATGATCTTCTGGAGATATGTTTGGCCCCTGTTTTAGTCAACTTTCAGAAAGCTTTCAAAACATGGCTGTTTTGATAAGCCTTTGGAAACGCTGGCCATCTGTTTGGCAATGTGCTGTTTTAATTTTGCACTGCTTTCTAGTAAGTGTTATGAAGAATTATGGTCCTGTATACAAAGAATGAATGAACAAATAAACTCCATGAAGCATAGAGCTGATTAAAATGTTTGATCAAGGACAGGGAAAATGACCACAATCACATCTTTTCTGTCTTAATTTACTTATTGTATGTGGTTTAGGGAGTCTAAGCATTCTTTGGGAGGAAAAAAAAAGAAAGAGAAAGGTTTGGCAGGAAGCAGAGAAAACAAATTTAAGTTGTTTACATTTGAAATCCTAACACAAGCAAAATCAATGGAATTGTGCATCTCTGTTACATAAGCAACAGAATAAAGCTGCTGCTATTTATTTCCCAGTGTTCAACCTCAACAAACCAAAAGATTAGCTCAAATCAATTGAATGACCTTATTGACCTCAGAATGTAATTACCTGCCCTCTTTAACTTTCACTCCCGTATTATAATAAAGGTCAAATGGTTGCAATCAGGCTCTGTTGGCAAATTGCAATCCTACACTACTGCTTTTTTCTGTAGCAACATTTCCTTTAGTCCCCATCTAAAAAAAACTAGATTTCCTTTAATAAACCAAACTCACAGGATTATAATCCAAAAAAGTAATATCTCTACTTTAGAAACTAACAACAAAAACATTGCAACAAAATATCCCCAGTACATTTTTAATCCTCACAAGTTTTGTAAGTATCCTATATACTTTATCCATTTTTTTTCTAACATCCAACATTTCTCACATTCCTCATTCCAACCCAAAATATTTGCTTAATTTTTTTTTCTCTGATATCTTCACCAGAATCCTTTGAGAATTCTTTAAATCTCAAAACAAATTGTCCTTCTTTCTCAATTTAAATATAGCTTAGTGATCTACTTGTCCCTCCAACTCTTTATTATAACTTCTACTTACTCTCCAGAATTTCCATTTTGCCATTAATTTGCTTCAGATTTCCAGACAGGTATTTTACAGAGCTATCCATCTCCTTAGCTTTTTCTTCCATCAACTCTTTCATATTTACAAGTCTTATATTCATTCTTTTTTCATTTTTTCAATTTAGAATCAACTGATTCAGTTAATTTATTGTGTAATTCCTCAAAATTGTTTGAAGCAAGTATGATATAATTTATCTTTCTGTACTGTTTCTCTCTTCTTTTCTGCTTTTTTTTGGCCACTTTTCTGTTTGTTGTCATTATTATATTATAATCCAAAAGTAAATGAAAATGTTTGAAGCTTTGGAAAGGGGAAAAAGACAAACTTGCCTTGAGACAAACTAGATATCCCAGAAGCAGAAAAAATGGCATGCCAGTGGAGATTGATGGCCAACCAATGAAAATTGAGTGGTGCAATCTTTTTGGATAAAAGAACTCATAAAATTGTCATTCTTGACATCTGCTCCTCTAGAGTAGACTGCAGGAATTGAGGGTTCTGAATTGAGCTTGTCAGCTTGTGTCAGTTTGTGAATTGAGTAGCTGGGAGTAGAAGAATTTCAATCAAAGTTACTACCTTAATGCAGTCTATATGGACATAAAATTTGCAGTGGGACAAAGGTTCTCATTTTTTAAAAAAGAAACACTTTTGGGTATAACTAATTTACAGTTAAGGAGAGATTTTCTGAGTGGTAGAATAAGAAACTTTCACTTGGTGAGCAAACATTGTTTCTGATTACAAAGGAAAAAAGTTTTAAAGATTTTAACCTTTGGCTAAAAGCTTAGCAAGGAATGTACCTAAGAAAGTTTACAATGGATGTGAGTGGGTGATGGCTTAGTAATTAAAGGCGTTGAGCTTGTCAGATAGAAAGACCTGAGCAGTGCAAAATTGGATAACCTCCAATTACTTGCTCCAGCTATTGACAACTTAGCAATCCAAAAGCATGTAGATAAATACCACTTTGGTGGGAAGACAAGAGCATTTTGCATAGTCATGCTGTCCACATGACCATCGAAGTGTCTTCAGACAATATTGGCACCCTCAGCTAAGAAACAGAGATGGGCATTGCTCCCTAGAATCAGAAATGACTGGACAAGGAAAAGCTTCATCTTTACCTTTCTAAAATGGATAAAGGGGACCATTATTTTACAAGATTTTTGGGAGTGAAAGTGTTTTTGAAAAAATTAGTGTGTTGGACTGATAAGGACTGAGCCAAGGTCACCCAATAATTGGTTGAACTAAAACTCTAATGAGTGGCATTTTTCAATCTTGATACTTTTATGATGTGTAGGTTTTAATTTTCAGGACTTCTTAACAATTTTCATGCTGCCTGAAAATTTGGAGACTTGCAATCTACACATGCTGATTGTAAAAGGCTACACTAGACTATATTAGGTATAACTTCAATACAGAATACCAGCTTCAAAAGCATTGCTTGCTTAGTGCTCTCTCTCTCTCTCTCTTTCCCCCTCCCTCCCTCTCTCTCCCTCTTCTCTCTGCGCACGCACGCACATGCAATCACCATAATTTTGCCCTCCAAGCTCTGATTATTCCTTATCCTTTTGGAAAGTCTGATCAGCATAAAGACTGAAATAATCAGTAACTTTTGGGAAAGAACATTTTGGGGGAAAAAAGAAACACTTTTTTTTCACTTTATTATATGCAATTTTCCATCTCTTCTATTACAATCACAAACAAAAAAAAAAAAAAAAATCCACCAAGAAANAAAAAAAAAAAAAAACAATCCACCAAGAAAGTAGAAAAGAAGAATACTGTGCAAAAACCTAGGCCAGTGCAGAATCCTTTGTTCCTGTCTTATCTGACCCCTTGACAGAACTTGTAAAACCTCACATTTGGCCCCATCTTTCCAGATGCTGGTGAGGATTTGAACTGGTAGCAGTGACAATGCCATTTTTATTTACACACAGAAAGTGGTATGCTTATTAAAAACTGATTTGAGAATAAATAACCATGAATTCATCAGTCAGTCATTAGTTAAGATCTTCTACTCTAATCTTCTACTCCAGAAAAATTAGGACTATCTGTTGGTGACTGTTTTTCTCTGATAATCTCTTGATATATACCACTATAACCTAGAGCATACAAAAATTTGCTAGACCAATACTTTGAATACAGCTCATCTAGTCTGGAACCCATGTTACATATCTGATATTAACACAGCTGAGAAAGTCAAGAAATATTTCACAAGAAGAGTTTTCCACTCCTCTACTTGTTGCAGAATACCTTATGCCACCAGACTTGAAATTCTAGACCTAGTCTTTGTCCATCTATATCCCTATTATATATATTATATGTTTTTTAAGTTTTCGTGGGTACTTACATGAATGCAGTTCATCTTCCTTCGGGTATTATCCCACGTCTTGTAGTGCTTTAAAGTTGTAGCAACGTTTCAGCAGAATCTCATCTCCATCATCAGGCTTCTGTATTGAGTTTGTATGTTTTGTACATACAAATTCAATACAGAAGCCTGATGATGGCAGATGAGATCTGCTGAAACGTTTGCTACAACTTTAAAAGCACTACAATGAGTGGGATAATACCCGAAGGAAGGCTGAACAGCATATATATGTATATATGTGTATATATATGCCTTACCAACCATTTGGAAACCTGCCCTCATTAATAAACGAGTACCTAACATGAAGAATGACACCAGCCCACACCCACAAGTGCCACACAGATGCTACCACCACACTTCCACGCAGAAAAAGACTCACACCCACACAGAAGAGGAGACACGACCACGACCAGAAGCCATACTGTAGCTGCACCACTACCCACTTCAAACCCCTCTGACCCATACAAGAGCAAACGACACCACCATGAAGATGTGGCACAACCACGAACATGGAACCCAAACAAGATCACAGCTCCCCAGCTCAAATCCCCCAGCAACTAAGACTAACCTGAGCAACCAGGCCCCCACCTAAGCAGAACACACCCCCAGCCAATCAGAACACAGCCAACCCCCTACCAATCAGACACAAGCCAAACCCCACCCAATCAAGTCACACCCTCACTAGCAGTTAAAAGGAAGAAGCAGTTGCAAGCTCACATTACTCTGAGAAGCACAGAGCTGAAGAAACAAGCCTGAAGATGATGAATGAGACTTCATCGAAACGTTGCCTAGATACTTCCAATTCTACGCCGGGAGAAAACCTGAATAACCAAAGATCCATTATATATATATAATATATATATTATAGAAGAGATGATTTCACCAGACTGTCAATCATTTGGAAGCCTGCACTCTCAAATAGAAAGATCTCCACACCACAAGCCAGGCAAACACCGGCGACAAACAGACTCCCTTGAACCTCCAGCTCAAACACACCCCAACCAGGCACCCAGATGAAACCTAGTTTCCTAATAGATAAAAACTGTCCTTTCACGCGAAGCCAAGCTGCACTGAAAGCCTCAATACAGGAACAGAGTGTTGCAGCCATCAAAACCACAAAACAGACAGAGAAACCAGAAACACCAATCAAACAAACTCCAAGTGCAATAAACACAGACCAAGACTCCCAACCAATCAGGATGTAGAAAAAAACATCCTGGCACAACAATAGGCTAGCCTCAAATTTTATAACTTACGGCTGTGAGACCCTGACCCACATACAAAACTCAATACAGAAGCCCAATAGACTTCAGCAACAGAGTGGGTCAATGTCTTGAATACCCTACCTTGACTCTGTGGTTTCTTCCCCAAACCCCAAAAACTTTAATCTTAGACTTTCTACTATTGATCTCACCCCTTTCCTAAAAGATCTGTAGGGGGCATGCAAAAGCACACCAATGTGCCTACCATCCCTGTCTTATTGTTTCTTTTAATTTTTCTTATATGTATCCATTTCATGTATTCATAACTATGATTATACTTATACCTATTACCTTGTAAGTGATTGACAAATCAAATGAAATAAAATAAAAATCAAAAACTGTGCCTTATGCCTTAAGCATAATGAAGGGACTACCCCAGATAGTGAATTGGAAGGAGAAATAAGATCTCATTTCTACATTCCTGTTATCCAGATCTACCCTGTGAAGAGCCTGTTTCATTTTGCTTAACAGTTGGGATGACTCTGACTAAATTGAATAAATTGTAAAAGCTTGTATTATAATGTAACTTATTACATTAATATTTTGCTTATAGATCAGTTCAAATTTGTCAGCATGTTTTCACTGGACCAAGATTTATTTTGTTTGGGAAATGGGTTCTTTGGGGGATTTAAAAAAGTTTGATAGTATAGTTATTCTTTTTGTTTGTTTGTAGTCAATTTATGAGTGATGCTTAATGAACTTGAGGCATTTGAATGGAATTGTCCTCTGCTGAGCACTTGATATGCAATAGTATTACACTGTGCTCAAACTACTAAACAGGGAGCGCTCACTTGTAAAATCATGAATGTCCACATGCAATCATCTGGGTTTTAGTGTTTATTGAGAGGTAGTAGCTTCTGCATATTACACAAATCTCCAATGTAAAGTCAATTTTATGTTGCATGGAAATAATTGTTCAAAAAAGAAGTATGATTCATCCATCACTATTGTCTGTCAAATCTAATTATCTTATAGATTTTTAAAACTGGGGTTAGCCTTTCTATACCTTCAGTGTTATGCAATATGTTTTGAGATTGTATACTTCTCTGAATCATCTCAACCACTTAAGAGTTTCTTGTGCTGTATTCTCCAAGCTTTTAAAATTCACACCTATAGAACATTGATATCAGTGATTTATACTTTATTTATACAATAAAGATCTAAAGTTAGGGAAAAGTGCAGTGAGGATTTTATTAATTGACACAGTGCTTGATTGAATTGATCCTGTGGTGTATCATCAAGCCAATGAAGACTCATGACAGTTATTAGAAATCAATTAAAAGAATAACCAATTAAATTGTTCATGATAAGCTGATACTACCATTACTGATATTGTATGGGGTGCAGGGTTGCATTTCTTTGTGTTATCATTTTTATTATTAATTATTGTTAATTCTCTACATTCTATTGGAGGCCCCTTAGTTATACTTTACATTCTACACCAACTTTCAAAACAAGCTTATTTCCCTGAAGATAATTTTTATTTTCCGTGCTTCTTTTAAACTTAACTTCCTTGCTTTTTTGACTACTGTACATTTGGAATATCTTTTATGTGTACATGTATTATAAAATATATTTCTCTCACTATCATTTTTCAGCAATGATTCTCACATATCAACTTATTTCCTCACCCATGGCCTCCTTCACTTCATCATTACACCAAACATTTGTTATACTTCTTTTAGCATAACTTTATTTATGTTGCCCTTTGCACTTTTCATATTAATCCAAATAGCTTCCACATCAACTTTCCTTATCTCTACTTGTTAATAATTCAATTTGTATATTTACAAATTTTCTAATTATTTTTTCATACATTCATCCTGCAGTTGCTTACACTTTCAATTCTTAGTTGAAAAGAATAAAAGGCAGTAGCCAAGATGATTTTGCAATTCACCTACAAAAAGAAATACCAGTACTACCAGAGAAAAAAATAGCTTGTGGCAAAGATTGTAAAAAGACAAATGAAAAATCTGTATAACAACATTATTTAATATGTTGGTAAATAGCTTTTCTTTCTCATTATGTAAACAATTATTTAAATGAAATGCAAGAAGATTAATGATCAATATAACTATTCCTCTTCCCATGTTAAATTGGAAAATTGACCGAAGTTAGATTTGGTGACGACAAATCGTTTTAAATGCTTTTGAAAGGAATTCTGACGCATTTATGAAACATTGAGTTATCAGTGACTTAATAGTCATTGTTAACTCAATCTTGCATAAATGTGTCAGAATTCCTTTCAAAAGCATTTAAAACAATTAGGCAGTTGATGGTTGTTTATTAGTTTCTAAGTAATGGGAGGCATGCCTAGGACAGACAAGAACAGCATTATGTTTCTGTCCATGCTTATGAGTTTCCTAAATGCATCATGCTGTTATTGTGAAGAGAAATGTGGGCCTAGATGGCCATTAGACTCCAAGAGCCGCAGTGGGACAGTGGTTAGAATGCATACTGCAGCTACTTCTGTTGCCTACCAGCTGCCTGCAATTTTGCAGTTTGAATCACACCAGGCTCAAGGTTGACTCAGTCTTCCATCCTTCCAAGGTGGGTAAAATGAGAACCCAGATTGTTGGGGCAATATGCAGACTCTAAACCATTTAGAGAGGGCTGCAAAAGCTCTGTGAAGTGGGATATAAGTCTAAGTGCTATTGTTGTTGGTAGAGTTTTTTCGTACATTCTTCCCATCATTGCATGAAACAAAATCAACTGTACTCTCAATTAAATCTTAGTTCTACAGAGAAATAAGATTTGAATCTAAAATCAAGAACCTATCTGAAGAAATACAGTACATATAATGTTCCAGTTCTGTTTTCCAAATCTCTCTGGATTCTCAAAAATCAACACTTACTGCCTAAAGTGGCCATCACATTTAAACTAATGATTGAACTAACATTATGGTCTTTGAAAAACTCTGTGATGCTATTATGTCTTGTAAATAGAAGGCTGCTGACTGACTAATTAGCAAGCTTTATCTCTGCTGATATCAAATAGACCTCAATGGGCTGGCAGTTATTAAGGTCAATGTTTTGCAAAGACTCTGACTCAAATTATTGTTATGTCAGGGTATATGTCACAATTATTAGATATTTTTGTTATAACTATATCAGGAGTATTTAGGGAAAAATCTTTATTCCATATAGAAATCTCTGCTTTTATTGTTCTACTTTGTTGTACTTCTGTTTTTGTATGACATGCTGAATTTCTTCAGGTTTTATTTTTCCATTTCAGTTTCATGAAAATATCTGAAAAATGAAGTTTGAAAAATTCTCATAAAGAATAGGGTAGTTTATAGAATAAAAGGTAAACCAGAATATAAGTAACCATGATATATTGCATTCTTCCAAATGTTGCAGTAGAGTACATAATTGTTTAAAGGATATGTTAAAGTATTCAAAATATTTTAGTAAGCATTTTGACAAAATTAGAAAATATTATTTATTTACATTAAAATATCTCTTCAAATGACTTTTTGATTTTTAAATAATCACAGTTCACTGCAGAACACAACAGGTTTGTCCTTAAAACTTGAAAAAGTAACACAAAGTAGGATCAGATAGATTCTAATTCATTCATACTATATTTCTCTATAGTATCTCCGATGATATCTTGCTTTTTAAAAAATGTCAGCTCCACATTTCAAGGAGCTATACAAACTCATTGAGGTATTGTGTGTAAATGTGGAGTGAATCTTCAAGATGGAGAGTGTGTGGCCATGACTTCATTTCTATGTATGGGTGCTAGATAAATGTTTTTGATTTTTAAAGACTTTTAATTCTGAAAATATATAAATAACTGGAATTAAATTATGAGAGAATGAGATTTCATGTGAAGAATTCTAAAGAGTTGGATTATTGCAAAGAGTTGTAGACACATCAGCCTAAAGCACATACAGGAATTCTGCCCCCTTATTTGAAGGATTCCATTTTATTCTATTTAATTATTCAAATCAGAAACTGTATTTTGATCAAATGCTTTCAAAGCAGTTTCTGCTATAGAAATGGAACGAACAGAGCATGGGCAAAAGCATAGGTCCCACAACTCTCCTTAAACAAGGTTTCCCACCATAGACATTGGTAACTCATAGACATTTTATGTCCCATATTTCTCCACAGGGAAAAGCACTACATCCTCCAAACACTCTTCACAATAATTCTGCATAGTAGATTGGACTGTGAAATTATGACCATATGAATAAACAGGGTCATGTTCAGCATTACATCACATTTTGTTCCCAGGTTCAAAGATTTCAGCATTACATCACATTTTACATTTGAATGTACTATTATATGAACATTGCTCTTTGTGGGTGCCAGTCAAAATAAAAAGATATGGTTTTATAGATTCACAAGGTTGGATCCAGACTTATCATATCTAAACTAATCTTACTTAAATCATTTGGGTAAAAATGATGATGATTTACTTATAAAACCAAATAAAATACACACAAAAATCTTTATTTATTAAGTAATTTATTTTATCAATTATTGGTATGACAAATTTCGTAGGAGCAACCAATAGTTTTTTTTTATGATAAAGTGAAAATTCACAATTACATGACAGTATACATTCCATCTCATGCCCAAAAAATTTGAAGAAAAAGAAAATTCACCAATCCATTGTGTATTTTGATTATGGCCCCAAGAACAGGGATGGGATTCTACCAGTTCACACCTATTTGCTAGAACCGGTTGTTAACATTTTAAGCAGTTCGGAGAACCGGTTGTTAGAATAAATTTTTTCACACTTACAACTGTTGCAGCATGCCCACAGTCATGAGAGGCCAGGCGAGGAGAGGGTGCCTCAATGTGAGTGATATTGAGTTGGTCATGCCCAGCCAATAACATGACCACCAAGCCATGCCCACCAATTAAGCCATGCCCACAGAATCGGTTGTTAAAAAAATTGAATCACCCTGCCCAAGAACCATGCTGTAATGTGGAAACTTTGGAACTTGACTAGAGGTACTTTTCTTAGAATTGGCCTACAATTAGCTGGCAAAACTTGTCACTGCTGTGCATGCTGGGCTTTTTTCTAAGAAAGCAATAGAGCAAAAATAGGACAGCCAGGGCTGAGATCTACCCTACTACTACGTATGTCATAGCTATTTCTTACCATGATTTTGGGTAAGAAGCACAGTTCTGAATCTAGGTGAGGTAGGACAGCTGAACTCCTAGCCCCTCATAAAACAGTAACATAACTAAATGACAAAAATAAAGACCACGATAAGCAAATTAAATTATATTCAGTAATCTTAGAAGCCTTATTCCAAAACTGGGAAGCTCAAGGATGGCATTTGCCCTGTGAAGATCCCATTTTTGGGATCTGGAATTGCTGAAATTCAGTGGCAGAACTTCTGATTGTATTGAGAGATTTTTTTCCCCCTTGTTTTTAGACAAAATGGATATACCCCTTGTAATGTTATCAGATCTTGTGATATTATTAGAGCAAATGTCATCAGATTAGGATTGCACCTGTTCCTCTGCATGAAATAAATCACACATCCAACTTCTTGAAGACTTTGCTTAAGGAGTTAGTCAGAAGAAAGGAGTAATAGGCCCTGGCTGAAGGCATGGACAATGCAAAATGAGTTGGAGATGCAAATACTCGGGCCACAAATTTGAGACTCCTAATATATTGTATATTACATTATAACCTTGGTTAATCCTTTCACAATAATTATTTTTCACATACTTTCAGTGTCTAAAGGTCCATTTTATTCTTCGGTTTAGTCAAGGTTTCGATGTAGATGAGAGTCCATGATTCAAAATAAATAAGGCTTAGTGTTGTATAGATCATTTGCATACAAGAATGGGAAAAGTTTTGATCTCATCTCTTCCAAACAAAATCCAAAATTATTTCCAGAACAGAGGTTTCTATATAAAACAACTTGTTTCATATTTGACCTTAGAATATTCCCTTTCTTGTGTCACAATGTGAGGCTACTTTACTTCTATTGCTTTTCCTCAAATGAGATCAAAGCAATGCTGGAGTTGTGAGTTTTCCAAAAGCAGAATTTGAGATGATTATTAGAAATACAATTATTAATTACAAAGTCCCTAATTATAATATTGGTTCCTGACCCTACAATGGAAGATAGACAAATAGACATGTCACTGATCATGGCTTTAATTATGAGATGTAATTCTTCATTTCTGAGCATGGTCAGAAGAAATTTGCTTCCTCGATTGTAAGGAGGAATACTTTGATTATACCTTTTTGAAAAATATAATCTCATGCAGAGGCAGTAAATTTCTTCTTATTTATATAGGTCCGCAACAGCAATGAAGACAATTTATGAAATTATGATGCCTTTGTATCTGCCAGAAAGTTCATAAAAAGTCTAGTTATGCCTTCAGTTCAGTCTGCTATTCTTGGGCATAACAAAGAGGCAGCAAAAATATTTTAATTGAACATCCAGCTCATACATATTCGTCTTGATTTGCTCATTTAATACAGAATTGTCAAAAAGTAAAATACATTTCTGAGTAAAAGAGTTTCCTTTTGGCTGTTAAGGATTTTAAAAAAAAACCCAGCAAGCCTATTTTTTTCTCCCTTCACTCTTTTGTAGACAGATATCTTAAGGCAGGTCTGAAACATCTATGTCATTTTTTTCTTAATCATTTATAGAGAAATCTGCAAGGAAACATTATCCATTCAATCCCTACTGTTTCCTTTTATTGAAACTACACACTCTGATAATTTTAATAAGATGGATGAATCAAATGCCTGTGTTTATGGAAATGTAATCATAGGTTAAAAAAAAGTATTTACAATTTATGCCAAAAGTTAATATTACAAGTAGCAAAGCCAATATTCATTATTTCTTTCTTCAGTATGCAAAATTTAAAAATGTTAACTTCAAGATGAATGATGCATATAGGGATTTATGATATGAGTTAGTGAACTCTTTCTGTTTTGCTTTCTCCTCTTATATTTTCAGCAAAAAAAAAATGCTGTGGAGGCCTCTCGAGTATACTGGAATAAAGTAGCATTTCAAGCATTAGAGAATCTAAGAAATGTAACTTTCCATTCTACTGGAAATATTCGCAATGGGCATTAGATGCACATAGAGTACTGAGGAATTTATATAAAAAACTCAGAAATAATTTCCCAGGACTTCATACAATTTGTTATGGCAACTAAGTTGGGGAGGAGAAAATTATCTTCCTGCTGATACTGTTATGTTAAGGATAATAATAGTGAGAACTCACAATAATAGTGAGAACTCACAGACAAGGAAGAATTCAGCCTTTCATCAGATAGTTATTCAGAATACAGTGTCCAGACTGGCCTTTGAATTATTCAGGCATTATATTTGCCACAGAACAGAGAGATTACAAGGACTTCTGGTTTGAGCTTCTTTGGCGACAGACCGAAACCTTGTCTCTGCGAGGCTTCTATCCGTGCTCGCCACCTGAGTGCCCCGAGCCGGCTGGGTTCGGGGCTAAGTCACCCCGTAGAGGTGGTGAAGAAGGGGGAGACTGCCTGCAGGGTTGAGGAGAGCCGCATCTCTCCTCCCCAGCTG
>BHFT01047420.1:0-54981 GCA_004320025.1 Laticauda laticaudata | reverse complement strand
GGGGATGGGGCCAGTCAGAGGTGGTGTTTGCAGGTTCTCCAAACTACTCAAAATTTCTGCTACCAGTTCTCCAGAACTGGTCAGAACCTGCTGAATACTGCCTCTGCATACACCTTTGCAATTTAAATAGCAGCACAAGATATCTCACTCTGATTCAGAAGAGGATGAATGGGTAACTCATGTAACTCCTGCTCATCTGCTTACAGTAATTACAGTGGATAAATATCTTGGAGTCCTTGTGGGCAATCAAATATGAGTCAGGGATGTGCGGCAGCAGCCAAAAAAAAAAAGCTAATGCAATCCTTGGTTGTATAAACAGAGACATAGATTCAAGATCACATGGGGGATTAGTACCGCTTTATAAAGCCTTAGTAAGGCCACATCTGGAATCCTGCATCACATTTTGGTCACCACATTATAAAAAAGATGAGACTTTAAAAAAAGTGCAGAGAAGACCAACGAAGAGGACTAAAGGCCTAGAGACTAAGACATATGAAGAATGGTTGCAGGAGTTGGTTTGGTTAATCTAGAGGACTAGACTAACTGAACTTGTCAATCCCCAGCACCACAAAACGGAGTGAGCTCCCGTTACTTGTCACAGCTTCTGCCAACTTAGCAATTCGAAAACATGTAAAAAATGCAAGTAGAAAAATAGGGACCCCTTTAGTGGGAAGGGAACAGCACTCCGACGCCAGCCACATGACCATGGAGACGTCTTCGGAGAGCGCTGGCTCTTTGGCTTTGTAACGGAGATGAGCACTGCCCCCTAGAGCCAGAAATGACTAGCATACATGTGCGAGAGGAACCTTTATATTTTAAGCCCGTGTCACACTGCACCAACGGATGGAAAGAGGATGTAAAACGGAGAGAAACACTTGCCATCTGTTGGTTTAATGTGTATGCATCGATCTGTACTACTGTGTGTTTTTCATATTCTATCCATCCAGCATCTATTGACTGAGTGTTCATCTGCCTCAAAAGTTTTGATCCTGCTCAAAGTTTTTGAGCGCGCAAAGTCTTGTGAGTGCTTCACAATTTTTTCAGTGGAAAATGGTTCAATGATCATTCTGCTCGCAACGCATGGGGGAAGATCCATTCTGTATCGTCATCATTGCCTTTATCGGTCTCGCGACATCGCTAGCATTGCGTGCGTGCATTGGGCAATCAATCGCTCTCAGCGGAAAACGGACACAGGGAAGGATAGCAAAACGGACGTGGGCGGATCAAAATTAGTAGTCATGGATCGGAGAAAGGATGAAGCATTATGCAGTGCATACAAAGCATTAAAATGGAAAAAACGTTCGCAGACGGACCTAATATCAGATATTTAAGGATTTCTAGGAGCTGAGGATGCAAAGGAACATAGTGGAAAACCTATATTGCTATAAAAAGGGAGGAACTCACTGGATCTCACTTTCAGTCAGCAATCCTGCTTGTGGCGACTCTCTGCAGCTTCATGCTGGCTCTTGCTCTTCTATTTGATCCATTGAATTAGTCACATGGATCGTATATCATCTTTTGGTATGCCTCATGTTCTGCAACAGTGCGAGCATCTACAGGCTTTTCAACTCTACTACGGGCAGTAAATAGGAGTCAGAAGTGTGTGGGTCCGAAGATGGATCAGGAGAAGAGGCAGAGTACAACTGTAAACAAGTTTTATGGTGTGAGCATGATGTGAACGAGACCCTCGTGCATTCGAATTAATGATGATTCCTTCCAGCCATGTTTAATAAGTTGTGGGATAGTGTCTGAGACGTCAGGTTGACCAAAGCAGAGGCAATCCAACTTCGGCCGCCCTGACTGGGCTCAAGGTGGACTTGACTTGCACCACTTGGCCTCAGGGACAGCTACAGGACATGCAGTATGGCTCGGAGGGTGCCCCAACACATCAGCATTGTGGTCAGAGAATTGGTGGCAGGATCATAGGAATGAATATCATCGGAGGAGCTCTCCAGTGCCCACACTGTACAGACTGGAAGAAGTTGAGAGCATTGGTATCAAGGTGAACTTCCCCACACGTTGGGCCATAGATGGCAAGCCATGTGGCCTGCACCTCCGCCAACTCAGGGTCCCTTATTTCAACTACAAGGGGCTTCTCAGGCACCAATCCTCTTGCCATAGTCGATTGCTGCTACAAGTTCATGTATCATCGATGCTTAGGCAACGGTGGTCAGCTTCGATGCCAGTATACCGCGTGACCTGAAGGATGGGGTTGGAAGCGAACTATCATGGGCTCCAGATCAGACTATTCATCGTGGGTGATGAACCCTTCTTCAAACTACTATGAAGCCTACACTTCCAGACTCTCACCGGTTGAAGAAAGGATTTCAACTCCAGGCTGTGCAGGGAAGGCGGGTGGGGAGAATGCATTTGGCATCTGGCAACAAGGTTCCGGTATTCTTCAACATGCCAGCATCCCAGAGACCATGAGGGAGGATTGTGGAGGCTTGCTGCTCCTGCACAATCTCAGCGCAGCGTACTCATTTGCAGAACGGCTCGTGGACTCCAACAAGGCAATGAGGAATGGAGCCTGGGGAATGGAGGCAAGGGCGAACTGAACAGACCCTGAGGTGTGCAGGCCAACAGAGGCTTACGTGAAGGAAGAAAAGCAGGCAACGTCCTGAGCACTGGTGCAACTCCCCAGCTGGAGCAGTGAGTGTAAGACAGGATAATAATGATTAAATGGATCTTCTTAGCTGTTCATCATGAAGTGATGAGATTTGGCATGTATGGTGGGCTACAATGAACAGGGATTTAAATAAGGAGTTGGTTTTGTTGACATGTGTGATATTGATTACTTATTATTTCCCCCCCCATGATAATAAAGGGCATAGGTGTGGGACCTGGGAGGGTGGACGATAGAGCCTATGCTTGCACTGGAGGTTTATCTATCACAGTATTATCATCAAAGGTATCCTGCCTCCCACAGGTATCCTGAATCCATGCTATCCTTACCTCCACAAGCATGCAAAGGCTTAAACAATTTCTAAAAGTTTCCCAAGATATTTATTGAAAATCAATGGAAAGCAAGTGGTGTTGAGCAAACTAATTTTATTAATAACAAGCTGTAAAAGAAAGACCCAAGTCAGTGTCCAAATAAAGTCACGAGTAGCCACAGTTCTGGCATTCTTCTTGTCACTCGTGAGGGTGCCCGTTCAGGGGTGAAGGTCCAGGTGCTGTGGGAGGTGGCTGCTGCTGGGTTGCTGGTCTGAGGCGTCATTGGGGGTGCCTGGCCCGAGAGGAAAAAGGGGACGTGTGTTCTTGTGGAAGCTCTCGACAGCTGGCTAGCCCGTGATGTTGAGAGTTCTCCATGCATGGGTGTTCAGCCCATGAACGATTGACAGAATGTAGTGAGCAGGCCTTGTGTGGGGTGGGGAAGGAGCAGTTGTAGTGGGGCTGTCTGGTCTGAGCTGGGTGAGGATGGCGTGGAGGATCAGTGGCCATGGGGTGGCATCTGTGGCGTGGTGGCATCGGGGTGTGGGGTGCATCGGTGGCATCAGTGGCACGGTGGCATCGTGTACTGTGCTGGTGGGCAGGCTGCGTACTGCTGGACCTCCTGTGCCGTAGCTTGGTAGGGGAAGGCTGTGGAAAGCTTGGAAGGGTAGTGACATCACTGGGGTGGAGAGCAGGGCTGGAACTGGGTGGGAGGAGGTTCATCTTGGTCCTGGAGGGTTGTGAAGAAGATGGTGATCTGTCTTCACACCGTGGTACTGGGGTTCCGCCCATGTCGCTGCGGGTCTGGTTAACATAGGTAGGAGGGATTAGGTTGGAGGATGAGGGAGTCAAGTGTGTCAGCTGAGAGAGAGATCTACACTGCTCTGAGTGTTCTTATCTCCAGCAGGAAGTGTGGCTCTGCTCGGTTTGCTTTGCCTTTCTGTGGAGTGGAGCGGGGGGTGGATGCGGGTTGGGCTTGTGAAGTGCACTCTCTTGCTCCCACTGCATCAGGGTCTCCAGTCGCTCTCCGCACGGGTAGTAAGCTGTCGTGGGGGGGGGTTTCCGTCGTGGCACGCTCACAGATATGGCTGGACCAGGAGCTGCTACTTGCAGAGAGGAGGCTTCAGCAGTGCTGAGAGAGAGGGTTGTGAGAGTGCTGTTCTCGTGGCGGATTCTTAATACCCCAAGAGCTTGCACTTGGCCATAGTAGGTCTCTCTGTCTGTCAGTTGACCGCGGCCGGCAGATTTCTTGAGTGGACGCTATATATCCGTAGCAGGTTGCATAGTGCTTCACCGCTGAGGAGAATCAAAGTGTAGTCAGGTTCCGGTCCTCTTCCAAGCAGCGCTTTCCTCTTGGTGTCGCGATAGAGCCTGTGTCCTTCCGCCTAATACTCGTTTTTCCTCAGCCATCCAGCACTCTTCATAGTTCTCTTCTATGTTGTATTGCTCTTCGCATTCACCTGTATGCTTTAACTCTTTGGCAGGGCATATGGGCCTCATCAGGGGGCTTCGAGGTTGTAAGGGTTGCTCCTCACAACACAGCAGGAGAGCAGCAAACAGTAGCAGCAAAAGCAGGACAGCCGGATAGCAGCACAGCAGACAGCAGACGCAGGAGCAAGGACAGGCAGAGCGGACAGCAGGACAGGAGCGAGCAGGACCAGCAGGACCAGGAGCGCGCAGCAGAAGTAAAGACAGCAGGAAGCAGGACAGGAACAGCACCAGCAGAGTAAGCATCAGCAGAACACAGCCAGAGCAAGCGCAGCAGATAAGCACCAGCAGAAGCCCAAACAGGAGCAGTGGCTAGCAGAGTAAGCCCCAGCGAAGCCAGACAGGAGCACGAGCAGAGTAGCAACAGCAGAAAGCACACACAGAGCAGCATCAGAGAAGCAACAAATGAAGAGATCAGCAGAGTAAGCACAGCAAAGCACCACTCCAGAAGCATCATCATCAGAAGCACACTCCGAAGGCAGCATAGCAGAGCACCACTCAGAAGGAGCATCAGCAGAAGCACGCAGCACAGAAGATTGAGCCCGGCAGAGAAGCCCCAGTAGAAGCAAGTGAGGGCAGGGGGTGGAGGGTGACCTGTCCCTCTTGCGGGTGGCAGCAGATGGCAGAGGCCATTGTTTCTTCAATGGTTGTTGGTTTGCTGCTGGCTGGCTGGCATGGCCAGCTGTGTCTGGAAAGGTTTTCCTCTTTAATGGTGATCTGCTTGCGACTGCTTCCTTTATATACGGGGCTGACGTAATGCTCTCCCGCATGCACAGATGAACGCTAGGCATCGGTAAGGTTCGCTTACATCCACTTCATCCGCTGCTTCGTCTGCATCGCTGTACTTCACTGCGCATCGCTCTGCATGTGTTGCCGCTCGGACGTCGTCTGCTGCGCTCTTCGCGTTCCGGTAAATTTTACATCCGCTTTGCTTGCGTCCGCCCGGAGCCTTGCGGATGTGCGCATCCCTTCATCACTTCCATCTGCTAGGCTTCATGGAGCATCGTTTTCATCGCTTAGTTCGCCCTGTCCGTCTTTCGTGTTGTTGCTCTGGTTATGCAAATTTTTGCCTTTTTGAGAGCGATTAACAACAATTGAAAACATTTTTCTCGTCTGCTGTGTCCTTTTTACAAACGTTTTGCATCCGTTGGCCAGCGTGACGGGCCTTTACCTTTTTGGTCCAGAGGATAGAAGGACTAGGGGCCACATGGTAGCAGTCTTCTAGTATTTGATGGGTTGCCATAAAGAGTCATCTTATTTTCTAAAGTACCAGAAGGCAGGAGAAGAAACAATGGATGGAAACTGATCCAGGAGAGAAGCAACCTAGAATTAAGGAGAAACTTTCTTACAGTGAGGACAATTAACCAGTAGAACGGCTGGCTTCAGAAATTGTGGGTGCTTCATCACTGGAGCTTTTTAAAGAAGAGATTGGACAGCCATTGCTCTGGAATGGTATAGGAGGAGGGGGTTGGTCTAGAAGATCTCTAAGGTCTCTTTACATTCTATTATCTTCACAGTCTTTTCTGGCTTTCTCTTCGTTTTTAAACTCGCTTATTGACTGGTCCCATAATAACTGTTCAAAGTTACAGTAGACTTCCTGAGACCTACTTAGGATCCATTACTGAAGTTCTGATGGCTGAAAGTATACACAAATTCACCCACTCCCTGTAGTTAGAGAATCAAAATGTGGGTGTTTTGGCAACTGTCTCCATGGCTATTCACAGTGTCCTGTGCTTAGATGATACAATTTTTGGCATTTATTTTGCAGGTTTCTGGCCAAAAATAGCCCATTGGGAACAATGAATTTGCTGAATGACCATTACATTGGCTTGACGGCGGCCGCAAAAAAGGAAGACATTTTCCTTCTGAGATTGGAATGGATTCTGCACGCAGCTAGATCCCATGGATAATCACACATTCCCAAACAAAATGAGGCTCTAATGCTAATTGGTGGCAGCCTATTCCAGAGCTGGTTCTGCAAAAGATGTGAAGCACATCTTGCCAAGTCCAGAAGGAGAAGATTTTCCTTGGACCCGACATCTTCTCCGAAGCAAAGTCTGGCCCTTTGTTTCCCCATCGCCCCCATTGGTGACAGATGGCGATGCTAGCCTGCTGCATTTGTTATTTTCCCCTTGACACGCAATATGCCCACATTTCAACAGAGAGAGGAGAAACTCCAGCTGTCCCTTTTCTAATTGACAGGAAGGCACCCATTTCTCTCTCAGCAGAACAGGAGCACCAAGCTCATATCGGAGATTAGGGCCTCCCAGAAAAGGCGGAGGCGCACTGGTGTTGGTTTAAGTCAGGAATAGAAATTTTCTCCTTTAAAAAAATCCTCAGTGTTTACCTCTGAGAACCAAAGAGAAAGGAAGGGAGGGAGGCAGGGAAGGAGGGAAGAAGGAAGGAAGGAAAGAGGGAGAAAGGAAGGGAAGGAAAGAGAAGGAAGGAAGGAAGGAAGGAGGGAGAAAAGAAGGAAGGAAGGAAAGAAGGGGCAAGGAAGGAAGATGAGAGAAAGAAAGGAAGGAACATAGAGGGAAGGAAGGAGGCAGGGAGAAAGAGAGGGAGGGAGGGAGGGAAGGAAGGAACGAAGAAAAAGGGAAGAAGGAAGGAAGGAAATGGGTCAAAGAATGAAAAGGGAAAAAGGAATGGAAAAAGGAAGAAGGAAGGAAGAAAAGAGGGAGGGAAGGAAGAAAGGAAAATGGGAGAATGGGGGGAAGGGAAAGGAAGGAAGGAACATGGAAGGGAAAGGGAAGGAGGGAGGGAGGAAGGAAAATGGGAGAAAAAAAAAGAATTGAAAGAGGATAAAGGAAGGAACATGGAAGGAAGGAAAGGAAAGGCAGGAGGGAGGGGTTGAATGAGGGAGGAAGGAAGGAAGGAAGGAAGGAAAGAAAGAAAGAAAGGAGGGAGGGAGGAACATGGGAGAAAGGAAGGAACAGAAAAGAATGAAGGAAGTAATATGGAGAGGGGTCTAAAATTCAAGATGGCAACCACAGACATGAAACTCAGTGATGGCCTGGTTCAGCCAAACTGGTAGCAAAAATTGCTACTGGTTCAGCCCAACCAGTAGTAAAAAAAGTCTCCCACAATCAGCTGAGAGGAGGTAAAAAAGCCAATCAGTTGAGAGGAAAGAGAAGAGAAAAGCGCAGAATTGGTCCTCCAACCCACCTCTGCACTTTTCTTTATCCTCTCAGCTGATTGGTGCTGCAAGCCTCAACTGGTGTGTGGAAAGCTGCACACTTGTGTTAGGTGTGTGCACGCATGCAATCACCGAACTGATAGTGGGCATGGCTTGTATATAAATATTGTAAATATTGAATTTTTTATGTTTCGATATAAAAAAGCAACTTTTACCCAAAATCAGGCAAAGCAGATTGAGTTGCTTGCAGAATCACAGATTCACTCAGAGATCTACCTTTCTGCAATCTGCTGCCTGAGTCTGCACTGAAAAATAGAAGCTTCAGTCCTAAGGAAGTTTCAGCTCTGCTCTCAGGCCACTTCTCCCCCACTGCTCAACCCTCTGAATATCACCCCTGACTGGGCCTCAGGGAAGCCTTCTGGGTGAAGGCAAAGCAGTACAACAGCGATTTAGATTAGCTAGAAAGCAGACATTGACAGGAGGGGAGGAGAGGGGCCAGCCAGTGGCGTGATTTGTCGGTTCTCCGAACTGCACAGTATTGTAACAACCGGTTCTATAGAACTGGTCCGAGCTGGTAGAATTGCCTTGGTCATTATCAAGTGGACAAGGGAAGTGATCTGCTCCAGTTGCAAGTCTGCTTAAATCCAATTTCCAAGAACAGGGCTTTGTCATATGCATCTCCCAGTGACTTATGTGTTTGAAGTTGTCTTTCTTTCCACCCCACAATCTTATTAAGAACCAATTACATAGCAAGCAGGCCAGACCAATATGTAAGGTTAGAGAGCAATCTGCTTTATTGCTGACTGAGGGAAGTATACACAAAAGACCGAAAGAGACAAAGCCAATAGACATAAATCACCCAGGATGTCAGTGAGAAGAGCCCACTGACTGCAAGGCCCATTTATTTCGCTGTCTCCCTTCTACACGGAATCCAAATCAAACTGCAGAATTCATAGAATCCCAGGAGTGAGATGAACCACAGCAGGCAGCTTGTGCTAACTGCACACAGTCATAGATCCTAGAAGCCTATGCTTGGACCTAAGAGTAGCACACAAAACTATCTGCTACAATGTCCTACCAGTCAATGACTACTTCAGCTTCAACCACAACAATACAACAGCACACACCAGATACAAACTCAATGTAAACCACCCCAAACTTGATTGCAGAAAGTATGACTTCAGCAACAGAGTGGTCAAAGCCTGGAATGCACTACCTGACTTTGTTGTTACATCCTCTAACCCCCACTCCTTTAACTTTAAACTATCCACTATTGACCTCACCCCATTCCTAAGAGGTCCGTAAGGGACGTGCATAAGTGCACCAGTGTGCCTACCATCCCTGTTCTATTACTACCCATTTATTCATACCTATTCCTTGTATTCTTACTCATGTTTATATCTATTTATCTTGTAAGCGATTGATAAATCAAATCAAATAAATAAATAAATAAAAATCAAAGGGCTGGAAGGGACCTTAGAGGCAGTGGTGGTATTCATTTTTTTTCCACTACTGGTTCTGTGGGCATGGCTTAGTGGGCATAGTGTGGCTTGGTGGGTGTGGTGTGGCTTGGTGGGTGTGGTGTGGCTTGGTGGGCATGGCAGAGGAATGATACTGCAAAACTCTGTTTCTACTCCACTCCAGGGGAAGGATACTGTAAAATCCTATTCCCTTCCCACCCCTCTAACCTGCTTTCCAGCTCCGTTCTCCTGTGCAGGGTGACAAAAGAAGACCCAGCCAATCAGCTGGGACTCAGGAGGCAGAGAATAGATGGAGGTGGGGCCAGTGAGAGGTGGGATTTCCTGGTTCTCCAAACTACTCAAAATTTCTGCTACCAGTTCTCCAGAACTGGTCAGAACCTGCTGAATACTGCCTCTGTTTAGAAGTCTTCTAGTCCAGGGGTCCCCAACCCCTCGGCCACGGCCCAATACCAGGCCACGACCCATTCCAAACTGGATTGCAAAAGCAGCAGGCGAGCACCCATGCATAGCTCCATTTGTGTGAGTGGCATGGGCATGTGCCCAGCACTCACACAATTGGTGCTGTGCGCATGTGCTCACCTGCTACTTGTGCAGAACCATTCCCTCTTCTTCCCCCTCTGCACAAAACCTGAAAGGTTGGGGGTTGCTGTTTTAGTCCAACCCCCTGCTCAAGCATTCTGTACAAATAGCTGTCCAATCTCTTCTTGGAAGCCTCCAGTGATGGAGCATCAGAGGCGGTATTCAGCAGGTTCTGACCAGTTCCGGAGAACCAGTAGCGGAAATTTTAAGTAGTTTGGAGAACCATCAAATACCACCTCTGACTGGAGATTTTCCAGTATCCTTCCCCTGCCACACCCACCAAGCCACACCCACAGAACCTGTAGTTAAAAAAAAATGAGTCCCACCACTGTCGAGCACCCACAACTTTTGAAGGCAAGCTGTTCCACTGGTTCATTGTTCCTACTGTCAGGAAATTTCTCCTTAGTTCTAGGTTTTTTCTCTCGTAATAAGTTTTCATCTGTTACTTCTTATCCTGCCCTCAGGTGGTTTGGAGAATAGGCTGAGCCCCTCTTCTTTGTGGCAACCCACCACCCCCACCCCAGTCGTGGAAGACTGATATCATCTCATCTCTAGTCCTTCTCTTTGCTAGGTTAGACATACCTTGTTCTCTCAATTGTTCATTGTATGATTTAGCCTCTAGACCAATGGTCCCCAACCTTTTTGGCACCAGGGACTGATGTCATGGAAGACAATTTTTCAATGGACCAGGGGCAGAGATTGGAGGTTGAGCGCAAAACCTAGATCCTGTGCATGCACAATTTCTCTCACCCATTGCTCACCTGCAGCTGTGTGGCCCAGTTCCTAACAGGCCATGGACCCATACCAGTCTGAGCCTGGGAGTTTGAGACCCCTACTTTAGAGCCTTATCCAAATGACCATTACTTCGTGGACCAGTCAATCTTGGCAACTTTGAGATGGGTGGGCTTCAACTCCCAGAATTCCCCAACCAGCATGATGGCGGTGGAATTCTGAGAGTTAAAGTCTACCCATCTTAAAAATGCTAAGGTTGAAAAAAAACAACCTGTCCTAGAGCATTTAATCAAGAATCACCTCTTTCCATTTGTATATTTGTGTGCTAACTTTTCAAATTAAACTTCAAATCAGAGAGAGAGAGAGAGAGAGAGAGAGAGAGAGAGAGAGAGAGAGAGAGAGAGAGAGAGAGAGAGAGAGAGAGATCTCCATAAAAAAACCATATACATATGTTTATGTGCTCACAGAGGTGCTTAAATCTAGGATAAATTTTGCCAATCCTGTCTGTCATTTTCCTGCTTTCTCATATCCATCTGAATTTTTGCAGCCCTGATGGGAAGCCTAGGGATTACTAGTTGCCTTCCTCATTTATCACTTAAACTTTATTAAACTAATATTTTATTGATTACAGCACCTGCATGAGTAACCTCTTGCTGAAAAGGCCACAGTCTTACACAGCCACCTATTTTGCGACTCCTTTGAAGGCTGAACAATATTATGCAAAGCACGGAAGGATGCCAGAATAAGTCAAAAGAAACAAAGGCATGAGATAATAAAGGAATCTATTTTATACCAACAGCTTTTTATCTATTTTAGACGAACAGTTTGTGTAAAAAATCAACCAAACAAACATCTTTAGATTAAAACAGAAAGCTGTACCAGAAAAAAAAAATCAAAAAATCATTTCTCATGTGGGTTGATTTGCAACTTTAAGGTGTAAGGACTTCAATTCCCAGAATTCCTTAGACATTCCCACCACAGAAACTCCACCCCTTTTGTATGTCAGTGCAATATGGATGCATTTATAAAAAGATGCATATATAAAATGTCTCCAAAATTAAAGATGCTGGGCTTGTCAACTGGAAAGCTGGCAGACTGGGTTCAAGACCTGAGCGCCACACAACAGGGTGAGCTCCCAACTTAGCTCCAGATCCTGCCAACCTAGCAGCTCAAAAGCATGAAAATGTGAGTAAATAAATAGGTACCACTTTGGTGGGAAGGTAACAGTGCTCCGTGATGTCATGCTGACCACATGACACACAGAAGTGTCCTCAGACAACGCTGGCTCCATGATCTTGAAACGGAGATGAAAACTGTCCCCTAGACTCAGCAACAACTAGCAGAGTAAAATCCACAGGAATTTTACCTTTTATCTTTACCTAAATGTAAGGGTATTATAGTTGACCAGTTGCAATCGGGATGGACATTAAATGGAAGCAAAAAGAGCTCTCCATATCTCTCTGATGCCGTTTAGTGATTCACCAGATTTATGCAGACCTTCATAAAAACAAAAAGTTGGATACCAATAGAAAAGAATCTTTGCAGATCAGGGTTAAACTGTGAGGTCCTTTGTCTATGGAGATTCTCAGTCATAAGATCATGGTTGTCCCAAAGGTGATTTTTTTCAAGAGGCAACTGGACTTTCTTTGTTTTTCTTTGAAGAGGTTTCGCTTCTCATCCAAGAAGCTTCTTCAGCTCTGACTGGATGATGGGGAATGAAAGGATGTGAGATCCCTGGTGCTCTCCGAGCAAAAATGCTACAGAATTCCTGTCTGGCACTCAGTCAAATCAGCCATCAACAGGCACATAGAGATAACCAACATCTACACACCATTCAAAGAGACAGTCAAGAAGCCAAATAGGGAACAAAAAGATCAAAACATCTCCTAGTCTGGTCAGCAATCAACACCCAGATAAGCAAAGACTAACATCAGGGTTAATACCAGCCAGGCAATCAAACAACAAACAATGGCCTAATCAAGGAACTTCCAAGAACCTTCCTGTCATGCCTCTGTCGGAATCTGATTCAGAGGGGGAGGCTGAGCAGCTGACAAGGAGTGGGAGTATGCCTCCATTGGCTATAGAAGAAACTGAGGAAGGGCAAAGGCCAGCTGGGCAGAGTAGGGAAGAGGTAGAGCAAGGGAGAGGGGATTTGGAGGAAAACCCAGGCTCACCCCCTCTTCATCCTAGCAGGGAGGAATGGAGAAGGGAGCAACATGAGTTGTGTGGCTTATGGAGAAGGAAAGGGTCCGGATTCCCTTCATTAGCTGTAGCTGGGGACACAGTGTTTAAAAAGGGAAGCTGTGCACAGCAAGTTGTTGGGAGCAAATCGTGAATTATCTGGTATCGTCAAGGCTTATCTGGGTTCCTGGCGTCTTTCCAACTGTGTGTGTTTTGCTGGCCTTTCAAGTCTGCAATTCCTTCTCCTGCCCTATCAAATTAATTACTGCAGTGCAGTTTGTGTGGGTTTTTATTTAGTTTGTATGTACTTTGGTTTTGGACTGAATTTCCTCCATTTAAAGACTGTTCTTGGGAGAGTTTTTTCTCCAGCTGAAGGTAACCTGGACATTAGTGGCAAAGTTGTAGGTACTAAAGGGACTCTTCTTAACTATGTGACTGTGTGGCCTTTGTGCCACGCCTGGGTCATCACAACTCCCATCAACGCTGGCAGGGCAAGCCACTTGTATATAAAGAAGAGAGTAAACCCCTGTCTCTTGTCGCACTGATGATGTTACCTAGTTGGGTAATTAAACATCTGCAAGAAAACAACAAAGCTCAGAGGGCATCTAGGACTCCCACCAAAAGCTGGGCAGAATTCTTGAAGATCAATCCACCTTTTTATATCGTAATGTATTAGCTAACCTTCCATCACATATTTCTAAAATGCAATGCTCCTCCATTTAATTTGCCAACCAGACCCTACACAGACATGCACACGGACCAAAAAAAATTACATTTTTGTGCTCTCAATTTCTGTGCGATAAGGAAGATCTGCGGCTGGTTTTTGTCAATGCAAGACATGCTAAATCCTTCTCAATCATCAGCCTCAAGTGTTGATCAGAAACAACAAAAGTTATTATTTTTGGTGCTTGCAATTCTGAATTTACAAAGCATCAGATGGGATTAATAGAAACTGTAATTAAGTTATGGAAATAACCTTGCTCTCACGTGCACAGGGAAAAAAAAAAAGCATCTGTATGTTTGAAGCCTGAATGACAATCTTAGAACTGCTGGAAAAAAGCATTTCTCAATAAACGTGGCATCTCAGGACCAAATCATGTAATCACTGAGACTTAATCACATTCTGGGCTATAAATATTGACCTTTACTATCTATCATGGCTAAGTTCAGTCAAAGCTTTCTCCTAATGCTGTTTAAGAAGATAAAGCACTTGGCTTCAAGTCTCCCTAACCACAGTGCAAATGTAACCTGGTTTTATGTGATATATTTTCATAAGGTCGCCTTCCTTTCATCCCCAATGCACAGTGGAGGCAGCTAAAATTCAGAATAACAGAGTTGGAAGGGACCTTGGAGGTCTTCTAGTCCAACCCCCTGTGGAGGCAGGAGACCTCATAAAATTCCAGATAAATGGCTGCCCAGTCTTTTCTTGGAAACCTCCAGTGTTGGAGTATCCACAACTTCTGGAGGCAAGTTGTTCCACAGGTAAATTGTTCTCACTGTTAGGAAGTTTCTCCTTGGTTCAAGGTTTCTTCTCTCCTTTATTAGTTTCCATCTGTTGCTTCTTGTGTTGCCTTCTGGTGCTTTGGATTGACTGACTCTTCTTTGTGGCAGCCCTGCTCTTGTGTCACCCCTAGTCCTTCTTTTCACTAGATTAGACATATCCACTTCCTGCAACCATTCTTCATATGTTTTTGTTCTTTTTTGCACTCTTTCCAGAGTTTCAATATTTATCTCTACCTCTACCTCTGCCTCTGCCTCTGCCTCTACTCTACATCTATCTATCTATCTATCTATCTATCTATCTATCTATCTATCTATCTATCTATCTATCTATCTATCTATCTGTCATCTATCATCTATCTATCTATCTATCTATCTATCTATCTATCTATCTATCTATCATCTATCTATCTATCTATCAATCAACTATCTATCTATCTATCTATCTATCTATCTATCTATCTATCTATCTATCTATCTATCTATCTATCTATCTATCCAGCTATCTATCGCATTGTGCAACAAGGTCACATAGTGTAATAAGATTGGGTCTGGGTTAGGGACTTCTGTCCTCACTGTGAGTTGTGTTGGGGGGGGGAGGTACACAAAGGGAGGCTCAGCCAATCTCATTGTACACATGTTGCACTCTGACAATAAAGGTAATAACTAAACTAAAATTTATTTATTTTACCTAAAATAAAGGTAATAACAACGGTGACCAAAACTGGATCCAGTATTCTAATTGTGGTCTTACTTTTATTTATTTATTTTTACTTAAAAAAAAAATACTGGAGAACTGGTAGTGGAAATTTTGAGTAGTTCAGAGAACTAGCAAATGCCGCCTCTGACTGACCCTGCCCCCCTCTATTCCCTGCCTCCCGAGTCCCAGCTGATCGGTTGCGTCTTCTTCAGTTGCCCTGCCCAGGACAACAGAGCTGGAAAGCAGGTTAGTGAGGTGGGGAGGGAATGGGGATTTTGCAGTAACCTTCCCCTGCTACGCCCACCAAGTCATGCCCACAGAACCGGTAGTAAAAAAAAAATTAAACCTACCAATGCCATCACCCATCTTTCATGTCTAAGGCAGGACTAGAACTCACAGTCTCCTGGTTTATAGCCTAGTGCTTTAACCACTAGACCAAACTAGCTCTTTTCAGTACTGTTGTGCCAAATGGTATCCCCATAAACTATGGATAGTCCTCAACTTACAACAGTTCATGGAGTGACCTTTTGAAGTTACAATGGCACTGATAAAAGTGACTTATGACCATTTTTCACATGTATGACCATTGCAGCCTCCCCACGGTCATGTGATTTACATTCAGATGCTTGACAACTGACTGACTCATATTTATGATGGTTGTAGTGTCCTAGAGTCATGTGATCCCCTTCTGCAACCTTCGAATAAGCACAGTCAAGGGGGAAACCAGATTCACTGCTTCACAGGAGCAGCACTTCACTTAACAAAAGTTGTAAAGTAGGGGAAAACTCACTTAACAAATTTCTCACTTAAAGGTAAAAGTTCCCCTCAAACCTACGTGCTAGTCATTTCTGGCTCTAGGGGGCGGTGCTCATCTCCGTTACAAAGCTGAAGAGTCAGCGCTGTCCGAAGACGTCTCCATGATCATGTGGCTGGCATGATGAAATGCCGAAGGCACATGGAACACTGTTACCTTCCCACCAAAGGGGTCCCTATTTTTCTACTTGCATTTTTTACATGCTTTCAAACTGCTAGGTTGGCAGAAGCTGGGGCAAGTAACGGGAGCTCACTCCATTATGTGGTGCTAGGGATTCAAACGGCCAAACTGCCGACCTTTCTGATCAATAAGCTCAGTGTCTAAGCGACTGAGCCATCGCATCCCTTTTTAATTTCTCACTGAGGAAGATAAATGTAGGGCTCAATGGTGGTCGTAAGTTGAGGATTACCTGTATTTCCTGCTTTTTCTAGTACCTGTTCATTATCCATTGCATTTTCCCATTTCAGCTTTCGACTACCTTCCGTCCTGTTAGCCTGACTAACACTTCAGACTTTCAAGAAGAGATTGGACTGCCATTTGTCAGAAATGGTGTGGGGTTTCCCTGCTTCAGTGGGGAGTTGGACTAGATGGCCTACAAGGTCCCTTCCAACTCTGATTATCTGTTAGTTTGGGTAATGAAATGTCTGCAAGGAATGGAAAAGATAGAAGGACAAAGCAGGTCAGAACATTTGTGATGCTCTCTCCTGCTCCATCCTGTACAGCTCCTCCTTACCTGTCAGCAGTGCTAATTTTAACACAGGTTGATGATCTTTCAAAGAGCAATAAGGGCTTGTTTTTCCTAGCAGTAGGTGCTCTCGATGGAAGCAGAAACGAAACTATGGGAGTCCACCAATGCCTTCTTATTTTGCATAACGACAATTTAAAATAAAAACAAAAAACACCGCATCACATTCTGGCTTTGTTACCAAGTCGGCTATTGGACAGCAAATTCTATGCCTGCAAAATTTTCAGCCAACTCAAGGACCAGTGGATTGGATTTCGGGACATCCTTGTGGCTGCTTCCTATGTTCTTTGTGTGCAGGAGAAGGACAGGCAGAGCCTAGATGGGGAGTCAAAAGAGGAATCAGCCTGGAGTCCTTATATTCCCACAAACATCCAACAAGAGAAAATCTGAAAGTCTGGTAGCCATAAAGAGATGTTTCCATCTCTCTCACCCTTCTCAGACAATTTTTAAAGGTAATTCCAGATTCTTATTTCATTTTTCCCTATCTATACCTATATCATCTATATCTATCTACCCACCTTTCTACTCCTATCTATCTATCTATCTATCTATCTATCTATCTATCTATCTATCTATCTGTCTTCCATCCATCATCTATCTATCTATCTATCTATCTATCTATCTATCTATCTATCTATCTATCTATCTATCTATCTATCTATCTATCTATCTATCTATCTATCTATCATCTATCTATTATCTATCATCTATCTATCATCTATCTAACTATCATGTATGTGTAAATACCTTTAAAAATGGTCTGAAAGGAAATAAGGATCTGGAATTACATTTTTAAAAATTGCCTGAGAAGGGAGGGAGAGATGGAAACATCTCTTTATGGCTACCAGACATTCAGATTGGCTAAACTTGGATAAGTTAGTGTGCCCAGAAGACTTTTTAATAATCTGAGCTAACCATTAGAGGAGGTTCTTTGTGTTATGATGAGGTGACTATGTCCAAGATCACGCTAAGACTTTAAATCAGTGAAAAACAGTGAGGCAGTTTTATAGGCCACTGTTTCACCAGTCAATAGAGACTAAGAAGCTCATAACTCACCCAGCTGGGAGCTGAATTACTAATAGATCGATGCCACTTGAAGCCACAAATAAACAAGGATATTGTGGTTGTTTAATGCTGTAACTCTACCAGCCAGGACCTCTCATAAGGCTCAGGGCACCTTCTACGGAACCTGAGAAGGTAAAACAAAAATGCAGCTACAATCATAAGATGAAGGCCACACCTTCCCATCTAGCTACAAATAGTCCCCAAGTTATAACTATTGCTTTAGTGATCTTCTGTAACTGAGGGAAGATATGAATTTTGACAGACCATGTCCCATGTCTTAGCTACTACATCTTATCACAGTGTATTCCTAACTACAGGTAGCCCTCGACTTATAATAGTTCGTTTAGTAACCGTTTGAAGTTACATCGGGACTGAAAAAGTGACTTATGACCATTTTTCACACTTTTGACCATTCCACCATCTCCATGGCCCCTTGGATTCGGATGCTTGACAACTGACTAGTATTTATGATGGTTGATGTGTTAAGGAGTCAGCCTTTTTGTGATTTTCTGACAAGCAAAGTCAATGGAGAAATCAGGTTCACTTAATGACTGTGTCACTAACTGAACAACTGCAGTGATTCACTTAACTGTAGCAAGTAAAGATGTAAAATGGGCCAAACTCACTTTACACATTTCTCATTTAACAGCATAGGTTTTAGGCTCAATTGTGGCCTTAAGTCGAGGACTATCTGTACCTGTAGTCCTTGACTTACAACCATTTGTTTAGTCACCATTCGAAGTTACAACAACACTGAAAAAAGTGACTTAGGAGTCCAGTTTTCACACTTACGACCATTGCATTATCCCTACGGTCACATGATTAAAATTCAGGCACGTGATAACTGGCATATATTTATGATTATTGCACTGTACCATCTGCCTTACAACAAGCAAAGTCGATGGGAGATGACAGACTCACTTAACAGCCGTATGATTCCCTTAACAACCACAGTGATTCACTTAACAACTGTAGCAAAAATGGGGTGCAGCTCACTTAACTGTCTTGTTTATCAACAAAAAATGTTGTGGGTCAATTGTGGTCATTAAATCAAGGACTACCTGTAGGCCACATTCTGAGGACTTCTTAAGGACTGGGTGATCATCCCAAAGGTACTTTTTCAAGAGGCAACTAGACTTTCTTGTTTTTTCTTTGAGGATGTTTTGCTTCTCATCCAAGAAGCTTCTTCAGTTCTGACAGGATAGTGGGGAATGGAAGGATTTATATTCCTTGCAGACAGCTGCCTTTTGCATCCTTTTAGAGGGTGTTTAGGGCCACTTGGAGGTTTATCAGTGTCCTCAGGGTCACCTGAGTGGGCGCTCCTGGTTCCTGTCAGAGCTGAAGAAGCTTCTTGGATGAAAAGCAAAACGTCTTCAAAGGAAAAAACAAGCAAGTCCTATTGCCTCCTGAAAAAGCATCTTTGGGACAACCAGGACCTGGATGAATGGAGAATCCAGGCTCAATGGCAGTAACTGTGAGAGAGATCTTGGAGTCTTAGTGGACAACCAGCTAAATATGAGCCAGCAGTGTGCAGCAGTAGCCAAAAAAGCTAATGTAATCCTAAATTGCATTAACAGAGGATACAATCGAGATCAAGTGAGGTACTAAAATACCACTACTATAAAGCCTTAATAAGACCACACCTAGAGTAATGCATCCAGTTTGTTTACCACACAATAAAAAAAAGATGTTGAGACTCCAGAAAAGTGCAGAGAAGAGCAACCAGGATGATTAGGGGAACTGGAGATGAAACATACGAACAATGGTTACAGGAACTGGGCTTGGCTAGTCTAGGGAAGAGAAGGACCGAGGGAGACATGATCGCCATCTTCCAATATTTGAGGGGCTGCCACAGAGATGAAGGGGCCAAGCTATTTTCTAAAGTGCCTGTAGGCCAGACAAGGAACAATGGGTGGAAACTGAACAAGGAGAGATTTAACCTGGAAATAAGGAGAAACTTTCTGACGGTGAGAAAAATCAACCAATGGAACAGCTTTGCCCTCAGAAGTTGTGGGAGCACCATCAGTTGAGACTTTCAAGAAGAAGATTGGACTGCCATTTGTTAGAAATGTGTAGGGTCTCCCGCTTGGGTAGGGGGTTGGACTAGATGACTTATAAGGTCCCTTCCGACTTTGATTATCTGTTATCTGTTATCTAAAACTAGGTGATTAATTTATCTTGCTACGAACACCGGAAACCAGTACTATCCTTTTCAATCAAATCACTTTCATAATCCACTGGAAGAATCTCTGGACAACTGCATAACTGGGTAGCAGCATTCCGTCAAACAGACGACAAATGGTCGAAATTGGGAGCATCCTATCAAAATTCTGTACCTATCAATAGTGGTGTCCCCAAGGCAGTGTTCCAGGACAACCCTCTTCATATTCTACATAAATGATCTCTGTGATCATATCAAGAGCAACTGCATTCTCTTCGCTGATGAGGTAAAGCTATTCAATACCCACAGATAATACTACTACCACTCCAAAAAGACCTCAACTCTATATATCAGAGATGGTCAAACAAATGGCAACTTCAAATCTCACAAATAAATGCTCTGTCTTACATATTGGCTAAAAAAATATCAGAAAATAAAATACAAGCTGAATAGTTAAGATCTTGTTGATGATCCGAACTCTGTCCAAGGACCTTAGAGTACTCATCTCTAATGACCTAAGTGCTAGAGCCCACTGTAACTACATAGCCAAAAAGGCATTAAGAGTTGTTACATAGCTTTTTCTCGGTAATATCACATTACTAACGAAGAGCATACAAAACATTTACTAGACCAATACCTTGAATACAGCTCATCAGTCTGGAACCCATATCAATGTATCTGATATTAACACAGTTGAGGAAGTCCAGAAAATATTTCACAAGAGAAGTTCTCCGCTCTTCTACTCATTACAGAATATCTTATCCACCAGACTTGAAACTCTAGACCTAGAATCCTAGATCTACACCGCCTTTGGTCCAATCTAAATATAGCATATAAAATCATACATTGCAATGTCTACCTGTCATTGAATATTCAGCTTCAACCATAACAATACAAGAGCACACAATAGATACAAACTCAAGGTAAACCACACCAAAACTTGATTGCAGGAAATACGACCACTTCCTCGACTTCAGCAAGAGAGTGGTTAATGTCTGGAATACTCTACCTGACTCTGTGGTTTCTTTCCCAAACCCCAAAAAACTTTAACCTCAGACTGTCTACTATTGACCTCACCCCTTTTCTAAGAGGTCTGTAGGAGGCGTGCATAAGCGCACCAATCGTGCCTACCATCCCTGTCCTGTTGTTTTTTTAAATTTTTCTTGTACGTATCCATCTCATGTATTCAAAACTATATTTATACTTATACCCATGATCTTGTAACCAATTGACAATAAATAAATAAAAAGAAGGAAGGAAACAAAATACCTCTGTCCATTTTTTTTCAAGGTTTGAGAAGTGGAACTCTTGACTGGCATTTTGTTCAAAGAATAAAATGACGGATGGCACTAAATCTGTTAATATGAAATGATTTTTAGGAAGGTATTGCAACCAAATAAAACTGTGAAGTAAAGCCCCAGCAGGAGACAAGAGGGAAGGGGGAAAAGTTTTGATTGAAAGTATCGATTTAAAAAATCTAGACTAGGATCAAATCCCCAAATTCATAAGAACGTAAGAAGGCACCAGCCAAAGATAAGGGAGTTGCAATAAATTGTGCTGTTCAGTATCAGGCATTGCCTCCATTAAAGCTGTAGGGATTAATATTGTTTAACAGCAATTTATTAGCATTTAGATATACACATAGTTCATTCCCGCTTTCTCTCTCTCATTTTAGCAGTGCTTTCTTGATTTTTTTAAAAAAATGATAATCGTCTCCTAATCTTTTAAACAGAAGCAGAGAGCTAGTTCCATTCTAAAACAATTTTAATCAAAAGAGATTGTGGTCACCCAGTTTGAGTCCAATTTAAATCCTCAACAAACGAAGGACAGATTATCAAGTAAGAGTTTTGCTTGACATTACTAACACACCAAGGTGACTTTTAATAGACATCTCATTGTAGAAATACGTGTTACTGTTGATCCTGGGAGACCCACAGCCAACCTAGATATATAAGGATTATTTAAGGTTCTTTTTAAAATACAGGCACCACTTTTAACCCTTACACAGAGTTAAGGAAATGACCCTACATAATACCGTTCTTGACTTATGACCATAATTGAGCCCCAAACATTTCTGTTGCTAAGCGAGAGCGTTGTTAAGTGAATATTGCCCCATTTTACAACCTTGCTTGCCACAGTTGTTAAATGAATCACTGCAGTTGTTAAGTTAATAACCCGTTTGTTAAGTGAATCTGGCTTCCCCATTGACTTTTCTTGTCAGAAGGCTGCAAAAGGGGAATCACATGACCTCAGGATATTACAACCATCATAAATACAGGTTGTCCTGGACTTGCAACACTTCACTTAGTGACCATTCAAAGTTACAACGGCACTGAAAAAGGTGACTTGTGGCTTTTTTCCATAGTTACGACTTTTACGGTATCTCCATGATCATACGAACAAAATTCAGATGCTTGGTTCATATTTATTTATTTATTTATTTATTTGTTTGTTTGTTTATTTAATTTATATTGCCCCCTATTTGCCCATGGTGACTCAAGGTGGCTTACAGAATGTAAAAACCATATTTATAATTAAAAAACAATAAAAACTAACAAAAAGAATCAAATAGATTAATAAAGTACAACAGAACAAAATCTGGAAAAAAAAAATCGTGTCACAACTCCCATCCCCTATCCCGATGATAGCAGATCACATGAGCCATTAGATGGGCTCCATCCCACTCTGGGTTGCCCAGAACAACTGGGAGAAACAAATCTTCAGTACCTTCCCGAAGAGTAGTAGTGAGGGGGCCATTCTAATCTCTGGGGAGATGATGTTCCAGAGAGAGGGAGCCACCATGGAGAAGGCCCTTCTTCTGGGTCCCACCAGGTGTATCCCCTTCGGAGATGGGACCCACAACATTCCCTGCCTCCCCACTTTGATGAATCAGGTAGATGTGACCAGCAAGAGACAGTCCCTCAGATAACCTGATCCCAAGTCATGAAAGGCTTTAAAGGTGACAATTAGCACCTTGAATTGCACCCAGAAGCAAATCAGCAACCAATGCAGCTCCCCCAGGAGAGGTGACACATGTGCACACCGGAGTCTGCACAAAACCATGCAGGCCGCTGCATTTTGCACCAACTGGAGTTTCCGGATGTTCTTCAAGGGCAGCCCCATGTAATGATGGTTGCGTTGCTTTGAGGTCAAGATCCAATTCTGAAATTGTGATGGCTCCCTGCAGTCATGTGACCTGCATATATGACCATTTGCAACATCCCATAGTCATGTGATTGATTTGTGATGTTTTTGTAGAAAACCAGCAGTTACTTCTGCTTTTTGACCTTTTCTTCTTCCATGTTTAGGTCAAACTTTGGACTGCTAAGATAAAGCCACCTTTTGGGCCTTGTCATTGGCCAAAAATAAGTTAATCTAGGTATATGTTTCTGGTAGTAGCCAACATACTAGCAGATGGGTCAGGTTCTGTGTGTTTCCCACATTCACACAGTATTGTTATCTGCTAAGAGAGCAGCGTGTGGCCTAAAGGTGGAATCTCACCTCACAATCAGGAGGCTGTGAGTTCGATCCTGGGTAGCAGTAGATAATTCTTTCTGCTGTGTACAACACACTCTTGTGTACTGCGAACTCCGCATAGGCATCGGGAAAGGCATCTGGCCAGTAAACACTTGTGCTCCATTCAGTCACTCCAACTCCATCCCAATGCAAGGGCTTACAGGGAGGAGTGGACTTCAAAAATTTTAGCAAAGGGTTCCTTGCCCGGTTGCTGTGTGGGCATGGCCATGGTGGGCATGGCCTAGTCAGTCTCCTGCACCACATCAGGAGTGCGGGGCATTTTTGCCCTACCTGGGCTCAGGAGACTTTCCTTGAGCCTCAGGGAAGGTGAAAATGGCCTGCCCGGCTTCCAGAGGCCCTCTGGAAGTAGGAAATGGGCCCATTTCCGGCCTTCCCAAACTTCCAGGAGGCCCGTTTTTCACTCTCCCTGAGCCTTTGTTCATGCCTTGCAGTTACCTGCATCCAAAATGGGCCACGTGGGGACTCCAGAGAGGGGCAGGGCAGGAGGGGGGCAGGGCCAGCCAGGAGTGGGATTTGGGGGTTCTCTGTACTGCACAAAATCTAGGGGCTCTCCCAAACCCTGCAAACTGCCAGCAGTCCACCCCTGATTACAGGTCATGAAAAGATTCCCCTCAGGTGTTTTTTAAGGTATCTATCCATTTAGCTAGCCATGCTGAAGAGGGAGGTCCCTGAGGCTTTATGTGGTGACCAAAACTGGATGGAGTATTCCAGGTGTGGCCTTACTAAGACTTTAAAAAGCAGTACTAATACTTCACGTGGTTTTGATTCAAGGAATAGTTCACATAATTTCACGCACATCCATGCACCCGTCTTAGCAGGGGTGGGATTCTACCAGTTTGCACCTATACGCTAGAATCGGATGTAAACATTCTAAGCAGTTCAGATAACCGGTTGTTAGAAGAAATTACTGGCCTAATCCTGTAAGGAAGGCAGGAAGGAAACATTCTGGTGTTGCTTACAGAAACTGCCTCTCCATTAACCCTTATTACATTCTTGCAGGACTAGACTTCCTGTCTCAGGAACATCTCTGGAGTTTTTTTTCCTCCTTCGTTGGTACTTTGCTTTTGTGGAATGACCATTCAAAGTTACAATGGCACTGAAAAAAGTGACTTATGACCATTTTTCACACTTATGACTGTTGCAGCATCCCCACAGTCATGAGAGGCCAGGCAAGGATATGTGTGCCTCGATGTGAGTGATATTGAGTTGGCCACACCCAGGCAATAACATGACCACCAAGCCATGCCCACTACCGAAGCCATGCCCACAGAACCAGTTGTTAAAAATTTGAATCCCACCCCTGTATCTTAGGTTACAGACAATTGGAGGGAGACGGAACTCACCCGTAGTTTCCTCTCTTTTCTAAGAGTAGGTAATTATCTTTGCATTCCTGAAGGAACCTCACAATAAATACGGCTGTCATTTTTCATTACTGCACAGCGAACAAAGCCGAGCAAAGAGAACAAAAGAGAACGCCACTTACGCTAAGCCATGCATGGCCATGGATGTTGCTGACAATTCGAGATCTAAAGGATTTTATTGCGGTTATTTATTTGGAACATAAAAGTCTGGGCAATAGCATTTCAAACAATTTCGATAAATGCATGGAGAGATACATATACACACACATAATACAGTAGTCCTCGTCTTATGACCACAGTTGAGCCAGAGGTGGTATTCAGCCAGTTCTGACCAGTTCTAGAGAACCAGTAGTGGAAATTTTGAGTAGTCTGGAGAACTGGCAAATCCCACCTCTGACTGGCCCTGCCTCCATCTATTCTCTGCCTCCCGAGTCTCAGCTGATTGGCTGGCTCTTCTTTGGTTGCCCTGCATAGGAGAACGGAGCTGGAAAGCAGGTTAATGGGGTGGGGAGGAAATGGGTATTTTGCAGTATCCTCCCCCTGCCACACCCACCAAGCCACACTATGCCCACCAAGCCATGCTCACAGCACTGGTGATAAAAAAATTTGAATACTACCACTGAATTGAGCCCAAAATTTACACTGCTAAGTGTAACATTTGTTCAGTGAATTTTTCTCCATTTTATGGTCTTTCTTGCTGCAGTTGTTAAGTTGGCAACACAGTTGTTAAGTGAATCTGGTTTCCTCCCATTGACTTTGCTCAGAAGGTCTCAAAAGGGGATCACATGACCCCGGGATACTGCAACCATCATAAATAAGAGTCAATTGTCAAGCCTCTGAATTTTAATCACGTGACCATGGGGATGCTGAAATGGTTGTAAGTGTGAAAAATGATCATAAGCCACTTTTTTAGTGCTGTCTTATCTTTGAACAGTCACTAAATGAACTGTTGTAAGCTGACCCTGCCAACAATGTGTATAGCCAAGGCCAGTGATAAGATTCAACCAGTATAACAACTGGTTTGGTGAGCATGCGCTCCTGCATCAAATGCGTGTGCTCTACATTTTAAAAAGCCCATTTTCAACTCAATTACTTACCTTCTGCTGCATCCCCAATGAGTAAAACAGCTGCTTTGCGGCAAACCACTCTGCTGTGCAAATAAGTTGTGTGAAAAAAAAAAATCAGGAAATAAAGTACAGGAAAGAGTCGGGGCAGGTGGACGGGACCAAATGCTCATCGGAAATACCAGTTTGCCTGAACCGTTCCAAACTGGTTGAATCCCACCCCTGGTCAAGGCTATGGTTTTCGTAGTTGCAATGCATGGCTATGAAAGATAGACCGTATGGAAGGCTGAACACCAAAAAATGGAGGCCTTTGAACTCTGGTGCTGGAGAAGATTCCTGAGAGTCCCTTGGGCTGCAAGGTGATCCAACTGGTCAGTCCTAGAAGAGATCAACCTGATTGCTCTTTAGAAGGCCAGATCCTGAAGATGAAACTCAAAGACTTTGGCCACCTCATGAGAATGAAGGACTCCCTGGAGAAGAGCCTAATGCTGGGAAATGGTTGAGGGCAGTAGAAGAAGGGGATGACAGAGTATGAGTACGGATGGAGTCCCTGAAGCAGTTTAAGTGAGCTTAAATAGACTCCAGGGGATGGTAGAGGACAGGAAGGTCTGGAGGAACATTATCCATGGGGTCAAGTTGTGTCGGACACAACTTTGCAACTAACAACAACAAAGTTGACATGATATGTGACATCTTTCATTCCTGAGCTCAGCAATCTTTGAAAACAGAACTGTTTAGAAAGGTATCTGGATTTGAAATCTGTTTGTTCGGTAACTGTTTTAAATTACTTTGAATTTATTTTATTGTTTTATTGTTGATACAATTTACTGTACATAGCTTTTGGGCTGCCTTTTTATACTGGCATTAAGTAGTTCTAATACAGTCTAATTTTACATGTGCAACATCACTGCACCCTGGGAAAGTTATCAGTGTAGAAATAAAAGAGTTAGTAAATAATAAAATAACAATAGCACTTAGACTTATATACCACTTCACAGTGTTTTACAGCCCTCTCTAAGTGATTTACAGAGTCAGCAAATCTACAATCTGGGTTCTCATTTTACCCACCTCAGAATGATGGAAGGCTGAGTCAACCTGGAGCCTGATGAGATTCAAACTGCCAAATTGCTGGCAGCTGGCAGTCAGCAAAAGGAGCCTGCAGTACCGCACTCTAACCACTGCACCACCTGTAAAATCCTGTCTCCAACAGTTTACAAGCTTTCCATTCTTCAATGATAGTTCCAGAGACAAATCAAAGGAAGATGCAGATGATGTTCAGATTGAGAAGAGGCAACAGGCAGGAATGTAACAGAGTAAATGCAACCTAATAAAAAAATACAAATAAATATATGTTTGCAGAGAGATGTCTATGGAGATTCTCAGTCATCCAGGTTGTGGTTGTTCCAAAGGTGCTTATTCAAGAACTGAAGAAGCTTCTGGGATGGGAAATGAAATGTCTTCAAAGAAAAAACAAAAAAGTCCAGTTGCTTTTTGAAAAGGCATCTCTGGGACACTTGTAGAGAGAGGAATGCTGTGATTGCAGATAGAAAAAACACATCGGATGTTAACCGCATGTGATGACCCAGAGCGTGGCACAAAGGCAACACAGTCAGATAATCAATAAGAGTCCCTTTAATGGCTCCAACTTTCCTCACAATGTCCAGGTGACCTTCTGGGCTGGAGAAAAACTCTCCCAGGAACAGCCTTTAACTGCAAGGAATCAAGTCCAAAACATGGTCAACAAAAACTGTAACTTTAAGTCCAATCAAGCCAAACTGAGGTAATTAGTTTGGCAGGGCAAACTAAGAGCAAGAATTCCAGGCGTGAAGGCACGGCAAAGCTCACACGGTTGGAAAGATACCAGGAACACAGATAAACAAAGACAACACATTTGCTCCCAGCAGCTGCCACAGTCAGCATTCAGTTCTTTTAAACTTTCATTCCCAGGTGTGGCTAATGAAGGGAATCAGGGCCCTTTCCTCCCCCATAAGCCATGCAACCCACATTGCTCTCTTCTCTGTTTCTCCCTGCGTGCCCTATGATGAAGAGGGGGTGGGCCTGGGTCTTCCTCTGAACTCCCCCTCCCTTGTTCTACCTCTTCCCTGCTCTACCCAGATGGACTTTGCCCTTCCCCAGCCTCCTCCATAGTCAACGGAGCAACGCTCCCACCCTGTCAGCTGTTCATCTTCCTCCTCAGATTCAGACTCTGACAGGAGCATGGCACTGTATCCTGAAACCCATAAGTCACATATTTCAGTATCTTGTAACTTCGAACAGTCAATAAATGAGAGGTCAGAAGTCAAAGACAGCCTGTCCATAGGATGACAGTAACAGAACCATCTTGGATTTTAATAATCACAAAGTAACAGGAAGCATATTTTGCTCTTCTCCTTTCCACTCTCTCTTGCTATGACTCTCTTGGCATGTAGTTGTGACCGTTGCAATGTCCCAGGGAGACGTGATCGCCATTTGCAAGAGCCAAGTGAGGCCAGGCGGCAGGGAGAAGACCCTTACCCAGATTACTTCAGAATCAAAATGTGCTTTGGCCGATTTCTTCCCCTGGCTTTCACTCTGCGGCATCTTATCTAGCCCAGTGTTCAATATATATATATATATTTTTTGGCTTGCATTAAATCTGAAGAGCGGCAAAGAACTTGGATTCTGTTCAGAAACCCTCTCTGCATTGCAGAGCAGGTCTCTCCCCTGCATGCAGATTGCCAACAGGGATGACTTTCGCATTTGGAAAGATCCAAGTTCAATTTCCGGTGTTTGGACTGTGGTCACAAGTCCCTGATGGGGCTAACAAAACACCCACTTCTTTGATGTTGGGGTGGATGAAGATCTCTTGGCTGCAGAACTTGTCCAGATCCTTGAGATTCAATAGAACAGAACAGAACAGAACAGACTGAGAACAGAATTAGAACAGAATAGGATAGGATAGGATAGGATAGGATAGGATAGGATAGGATAGGATAAGAATAAGAATAACAGAATAAGAATAGAATAAAATAGAATAGAATAGTGAAGTTGGAATGGATCTTGTAGGTCATCTAGTCCAACCCTCTACCCAAGCAGGAGACCCTACACCATTTCTGACAAATGGCAGTCCAGTCTCTTCTTAAAAGCCTCCAGTGATGAAGCTCCCACAACTTCTGAAGGCAAGCCATTCTACTGGTTAATTGTCCTCACAGTTAGGAAGTTTCTCCTTAATTTTAGGTTGGCTCTCTCTTTGATCAGTTTCCACCCAGTATTGTTGTTGTTTGGCCTTCACTTCACTTCACTTGTTTGGCCTTCAAGTGCTTTGGAAGATAGGTTGACCCCACCTCCTCTCTGTGATATATATCCTCAAATATTGTCACACTGCTACCATGTCACCCCTAGTCCTTCTTTTCATCAAACTAGACATACCCAATTCCTGCAACCGTTATGTATATGTTTTAGCCAGTGGTAGTGTTCAAATAATTGGACAACCGGTTCTCCACCCTAATGATTTCTTCCAACATCCTGTTTGCCAAACTGCTCAGAAAGTTAATAACTGGTTCTCCCAAACTGGTGCAAACTGGCTGAATCCCACCACTGGTTTTAGCCTCCAGCCCCTGATCATCTTTGTTGCTCTTCTCTCCACTCTTTCTAGAATCTCAACATCTTTTTTATACTGTCTATGGAGATTCTCCATCATCCAGGTCATGGTTGTCCCAAAGGTGCTTTTTTCAAGAGGCAACTGGACTTTCTGTTTTTTTCTCAGAGCTGAAGAAGCTTCTTGGATGTAAAGCAAAACGTCTTCAAAGAAAACCTGAAAGTCCAGTTGCTTCTTGAAAAAAGCACCTTTGGGACTTTTTGATAGTGTGATGCTGGATTCTGTATTCTGGATGCTGTATTCTAGGCAGGAGTGGGCTGCTGGGGGTTTGGGAGAACCCCTTGCTAAAATTCTGCCCAGTTTGGAGAACCCCCAAATCCCACTCCTGGCTGGCTCCGCCCTGCACCACCTATCCCCCCCCCACGAGTCCCCACATGGCTGTTTTGGATGCAGATGAAAGGACATATTGACATGAATCAATCTAACCTTTGCTCTTTGCTTCTGTTAAAAGAAGTTGCTTGTACTATTTTGCTAAGGATGGGAATCATTTGTTAGGAATTCATTCTGTAAGATAATTGTATCCTTTTCTACCTGGTTTCTCACCTCTGCAATTTGCTTCAGAGCTAGACACATCCTTGGAGACAATTCCCAGGAACATCCTGCTCCATAGGCAGAGCTGCCTAGGAGTACGAACAGCACGACAAGGATAAGGAATATTGTGTAAATCTGGTAAGGATCACTACTAACCTAAGCCATTGACAAACATTGGCTAACCAATACCTGAATACAGCTCATCAGTCTGGACCCACAGTTAGTATATATACTTAGCACAGTTGAGAGGGTCAGAAATATTTCAAGCAAAAAGAGTTCCCACTCCTCCACATGCGTTGTAAGAATACCTTTGCCACCAGACCTTGAAAATTCTAGACCTATAAAACTGAATTATGCTTGTTCGCATCGATCTTAAATAGGTCTAGTAAAATTCATACATTGCATTGACTTACCTGTCAAATGAAATACTTCACTTCAACCATAAAAACAAGAGCAGAACATAGATACAGAACTCAAGGTTAATCACAGCAAACTTGATTGCAGGAAAGTATATGATTCACACAAGTGGTCAATGGCTGGAAATACCTCTAGCTACTCTTGGTTTCTTCCCCAGACCCCCGAAAAACTTAACTTAGACAGTCTACTAGTTGACCTCACCCCCTTTCCTTAAATGTAGGGTGTGCATAAAGCGACAACGCCTACCGTGCCTGCCTATTGTTCTTTATTTTCTTATATGTATCCATTCATCGTCTCATAACTATTATACTATACCTATATCTTATAAGTGATTGACAAATAAAATAAATAAATAAATAAATTAAAAATAACAAAGCATAGACAGAATACGGACAAAGAACACTCCATGGATAAGGAAGGGGAGGCATGGACAAGACATCAATAATGGACTGTTTATTTCTGATTGGATAAACTTTGTTTTGTATCAGCATAAAATGTATATAATACTCTGAGCCACTCTCGCAGGGTGTGGCTATTCCTTACATGCATTTTGTCTATATATTTTGGACATAGTATTCACTCAGACTTTTTGCTTTGGCCAAAGAATTTAAAAAGTTGTTATTTTTGCAAGTCTCGTCTCGAGTCTCACTCTTTGGCATCTCCGTGGCTTGAGGAAACTTCTGGTAAGTCCAGGGTGTGAGTGGAGGCTCTCGAAGGACAAAAAATGGGCCTCCCGGAAGTTCGGGAAGGCCAGAAATGGGCTGGTTTCTGGTTTCCAGAGAGCCTCCAAAACCCGGGGAAGCCATTTTCACTCTCCTGAATGCTTGAGGAAAGCCTCTGGAGCCTGGGGAGGGCAAAAATGCCTCTCATGCCATGATGCAGGAGGCCAATTAGGCCACACCCACCATGGCTACGCCCACCCAGCCCCTTGCTAAACTTTCTGAAGTCCATCTCTGATTCTAGCTGTGGTCTTACTAAGGCTTTATAGACACAAAGCTGCAGCAAACCCCCCCCCCCCCCATTGNAAACCCCCCCCCCCATCATTGTGACAAATACCAGTAGTCCTCAACTGACATCGTTCTCGATACAGGTAGTCCTGAGCCCAATATTTCTGTTGCTAAGCAAGACATTTGTTAAAAAGGTTTTTGGTCCATTTCACGACCTTTCTTGCCACCATTAAGTTAAATAAATCTGGCTTCTCCCATTGATTTCGCTTGTCAGAAGGTTGTAAAAGGGAATCCGATGACCCTGGGACCCTGCCAACATCCTAAATATGAACTAGTTGCCAAGCACCTAAATTTTGATCACGTGACTATTGGGTTGTTGCAAAGGTCCTCAATGTGAAAAACATAAATGTTGTGGTTTGCCAGCAGCCTGTGCAGACGGCAGTGGAATCAGACAGTGGGGAAGAACAGGGACCAGTCAGGGAGTCTGGAGAGGACTTGAACGAGGGACCTGAATCCGATGCAGAGATGGGGCCAGGACCATCTGGGAGTGGGATACTGCCTCTGGAACCTCCAGAGCCTGGCAGCAGCGAGGCAGAGGACCCAGGGGAGCCTGTTCTCAGTGCACGTGTGTGCAGAGCTGCTAGAAGGTGAGAGCAGCTGAGACAAAAGGGGCAACTCGAGAGTAAGGCTGGGAGGTGATTGCCCATTTCATAAGGTATCAAGGACAGGCCAAGGTGAAGAAACCTTTGCAGGAAGCAAAGTAGTTCAATCGGTTCAGAGTCATTCCTGAAGCTCTTTGTACTTCGGTTGTTTTTTGTATGGACTTCAGTTGGTTTCTTTTCTGGTTCATTTGATAGTTCTGTTTTTGGCAGCACTTCACAGAACTGAAAGGTGTGTGCTTATCTCAGGGGACTGTTTGAGATTAATTCCCAGCATTACAATAAGCTAAGTCTTGTTTTTAAAATAAGTTTGTGCATAATTACAGTTTTGGAAGCCTGGGTCAGAACAAGTCACTTCCACCCCCCCAGCACCTTTGTAACTTTGAATGGCCAGTAAATAAATGGTTGTAAGTCAAGAATTACCTGTAGCAGAAGAATGGAGCCAAAGAGTGGGCAGATTTTGTCAAGCAGTGCAGAAATTCACAGTGAATTCATCTGACATGTACTATTCAGTTAGTTTACCTAGGTCAGATATTTCTTTCTTCTCTCCTTTAATTAATTCTACGTCCCTTAATATCTCAATAGTTTATTACACATTTTTTTCCTCCACTCAGAAAACCAGCTGGATATTGCAAAGCAATTATGGTGTCATTTTCAGTAAGAACAAGTTTCCCTGAGAAATTTCTTGATGAGCTATTTTCTTGCGGAGATTAGACACTGAATCTTGACCTCGTTCCCAAAACAGGTACCAGTTAAAACAACTTCTGCATGTTGCCTCGACTTACAACAGTTCACTTAGTGACTGCTCGAAGTTACAATGGCATCGAAAAGAGTGACTTATGACCATTCTTCACTCTTATGACTATTGCAGTGTCCCCAGGGCATTTGATTTAGAATAGAATAGAATAACAGAGCTGGAAGGGACCCTAGAGGTCTTCGAGTCCAACTCCCTGCTTAGGCTGGTAGAGGCCAGGAAGGCCAGGAGAAACGTTGTCCATGAGAACACGATGGGTCAGACACAATTTCACAACTAACAACAAAGTTGACATGATATGTGACATCTTTCATTCCTGAACTCAGCAATCTTTGAAAACAGAACTGTTTAGAAAAGTATATGGATTTAAAATCTGTTTATTCAACAACTATTGAACTTATATTATTGTTTTATTGTTGTTACAATTTACTCAGGGGTGGGATCCAATGGGTGTAATACCGGCTTGGTGATTTTACATTTTGCGTGCGCATGCTTGACATTCCAGCTTTGACCACTCTGTTGCTGAAGTCGTACTTTCTGCAATCAAGTTTGGAGCAGTTTATATTGAGTTTGTAACTGTTGTGTGCTCTTGTATTGTTGAGGTTGAAGCTGAAGTAGTCATTGACTAGTAGGTTCTTTGGAAAATAGCATGACCCCTTCTTTTCTGTGGCAGCCTCTCAAATATTGGAACTTGGCCTTTGGTTCCTCCCATCCTCATTGCAAAATGGACTTTATTCTTTTCTTTGAGTTGAAAAGATCACCGACTTGGTCTCCAATTGGCCATCCAAGGGAAGTGAATTCAAACCCTGGAAATTCACAGACACAGCCTCTTGCCATGTCTTTAGCAATCAATTCATTAAAAAAAAATTAACTTCAATAGCCCAGTTTAATTATTATTGCTCTTACTCTAGATTGCCAGTTGCAGTTAAAGTGTGGAGTTAGGGGAATAAATACCCTGTTTTTTCAAATCCACATATGCAGTTGGCTCACTGAGAAACAGATTTTTTTTAAAAAAGTATTCTCATTATCGGCCATCGGTTTTGCTAACTCCCTGTGGTTTAGCTAGAAATGAGCAAAGGTTTGGCTTCCTTCAAATTAGATTTCAGAGCCTGACAGGGAGGACCAAAGCAAAGGCAGATAATTTTTTTTTAAAAAAAACTTACTATATTCAAGATTAAGTTGGTTGGGGAAAGCAGTTTGGTGTATTTGTTAAAGTTTCTGTTGTCGTTACATTTGCATAGCATTCACTAACTATAGCCAGGTTACGTCAAATGTGTTCTTTATTTTAAGAAAATGTAGAAGCATTTGGCAGTTAGGTCCCAATAGGCAATAACCTTTTCAGAGTTTAGGTCAAACCGTTGAGGTAGAGAATTCATTGGAATTAGAAAAAAAAAATTAAAAAATTGCAGGGGGGGGCATTATAGAATAATTGTGTGTGTTGGAGAAAACATGAGATATTTTGCACCTACCATGCTGTGTCTTCTGTAGGAGCTCACATGCACTGGCTCTGACCAGCTATAAATCAGTAGGATTAACAGATTACAGATTAACAGAGTTTGTAGACGTTGTAGATCATCTAATCCAATCCCTGCCCAGCAGAAGATCCTACACCATTTCTGATAACTGGCAGTCCAATTTCTTCTTGAAAGCCTTCAGTGATGAAGCTCCTACAGCTTCCAAGGGGAACTTCTGTTCCATTGGTTGATGATTCTCATTATCAGAAGATTTCTCTTTATTTCTAGGTTGAATCTCTCCTTGAACAGTTTCCATCCATTATTCCTTGTCTGGCTGGCCTTCGGGTGCTTTGGAAAATAGCTTGATCCCCCTCCTCTTTGTGGCAGCCCCTCAAATATTGAACCATTGCTATCATATCTCCCCTGTCCTTCTCTTCACTCTTTTAGCCTCCAGTTCCCTAATCATCCTGGTTGCTCTCCTCTGCACTTTTTCCAGAGTTTCAACATCTTTTTAAGAGTGTGATGACAAAACTGGATGCAGTACTCTAGGTGTGGTCTTATTAAGGCTTTATGGAGTGATATTAGTACCTCACTTGATCTTGATTGTATCCTTCTGTTAATGCAGTTTAGGATTGCATTAGCTTTTTTGGCTGCCGCTGCACACTGCTGGCTCCTATTTAGCTGGTTGTCCCCAGATCCCTCTCACAGTTACTGCCATTGAGCCTGGATTCTGCATCATCCAGGTCATGGTTGTCCCAAAGATGCTTTTTCAGAAGGTAACTGGACTTTTGAGCCTGGTTTCACCCAGTTTATATGTGTACATTTGGTTTTGCTTGCTTAAGTGTAGGACTTTACTTTTCTCGACATTGAATTTCATTTTGTTAAACAGAAAATTAGAGCAAGAAAAATGTTATGATACAGTGGCTCCAGAGGGGGTATTCAGCCAGTTCTGACCGCTTCTGGAGAACTGGTAGCAGAAATTTTGAGTAGTTTGGAAAACTGGCAAACACCGCCTCTGACTTTCCCCGTCCCCATCTATTCTTTGCCTCCCGGGTCCCAGCTGATCAGCTGGGTTTCTTTGGTTGCCCTGAACAGGAGAATGGAGCTGGAAAGCAGGTTCGTGAGGTGGAGAGGGAATGGGGATTTTGCAGTATCCTGCCCTTGCCATGCCCACAAGCCACACTCACCAAGCCACACCACACCCACCAAGCCATGCCCACAGAACCGGTAGTAAAAAAATTTGAATACCACCAGTGAGGGGCTCCCAACCTTTTGGGCACTGGGGACTGGTTCTATGGAGAGAGATTTTGTCCATGGACTGGAGGGTTTCGCTGGTTTGAGTGGCCTGGTTTCTGGCATACCACAGCTCAGTGCTGGTCCACAGACCAGGGGTTGGGGGCCTCTGCTCTAGACCTCTAGTTGCTCTTCTCTGCATTCTTTCTAGGATCCCCATTTTCTATTAAGCTATCATTTAATTTCAGCAACCTGAAATTAAGGAGAACCTTCCTAACAGGGAGGACAATTTACCAGTGGAACAGCTTGCCTCCAGAAGTTGTAGGTGCTTCATCGCTGGAGGTTTTTAAGAAGAGACTGGACAGCCACTTGCCTGGAATGGTGGGGTCTCCTGCTTAAGCAGAGGGCTGGACTAGAAGACTTCCAAGGTCCCTTCCAACTCTGTTATTCTATTCTGTTCTGTTCTGTTCTGTTCTGTTCTGCTCTGCTCTGTTCTGCTCTGCTCTGCTCTGCTCCATTCCATTCTATATGGATAGATAGATAGATGATAGATAGATATGGAGTTGGAAATGGAGATGGAAATGGAGATGGAAATGGAGATAGACAAACATTCATATAGATTTGGTACATATACATATATATATTTTTCATATATGTATGGAAAATGGGGCAGTGTCACATAGCAATAGCCATAGCAATTAGACTTATATGCAGACTCACAGTGTTTTTACAGCTCTCTCTAAGTTGGTTTGCAGATGGTTTACAGAGTCAGCCTATGGCCCCCAACAATTGGGATCCTCCTTTTACCAACCTCAGAAGGATGGAAGACTGTATGCCTATATTTGACACTGCCCCATTTTCCGTTGTCCATGCTTGCACACAGAGAAAAAGGAGCTTATGAGATCTGCTGTAGGCCATTATGAAAGAACATTCAATTATTGCCATTGCTTTTCACAAATTGATCCGTGCAGCTGTGCAGTGCCCTCCCCTCTCTTTCTTTTCGGGTTAAAACAAAACAAAACATGGGGAATGCCAACCATGCTGAAAACCAGGGGAAAGAACTGCTGTGTAAGTAGTATACGTCAGAAAACTGGAGTAATTGCTGCTGTTTGCTCTGATTTATTGAGGTAACAAAGGTTAATAACAATGTCACTCAGAGTCATTTTCATGTCATTATGCCGTACCAGCCACCAAACAAGCACAACTGGCGAAAGGGACAGCTTCGCCTTGATCTGAAATGCCAGTTTTCCTCCTGCCGCCTTCCCTAATCACCATATTTGAGGGGGGGGGGGATATTTTGGCGGGAAAGGTTTTTTTCCCCCAGCCTTCTCACTGAGACAAGAGGGAAGAAATTTTCCACCCAGATCTGCCCAACGTTCTCATGGGCACCGATAGATTTTCTGTTTTTTATTTTCCAAAAGTGAGTGAAGAGAGGCCTTATTGTTTGTTATGTTCCAATATTTGAGGGGCTGTCACAGAGAGGAGGAGGGGGTCAAGCTATTTTCCAAAGCACCTGAAGGCCAGACAAGGAATAATGGATGGAAACTGAACGAGGAGAGATTTAACCTGGAAATAAAGAGAAACTTTCTGACAGAACAATCAACCCATGGAAGAACTTTGCCTTCGGAAGTTGTAGGAGCACCAACACTTGAGACCTTCAAGAAGAGATTAGACTGCCATCTGTCAGAAATGGTGGCGGGTCTCCTGCTAGGGTGGGAGGTTGCACTAGATGACCTACAAGGTCCCTTACAACTCTGATTATCTGTTATCTGTTACAGGTAGTCTTCCACTGGTGGCCACAATTTGAGCCCAACATTGATGCTTCTCAGTGAGACAATTTTGTCCAGTCAGTTTTTTTGTCCCATCTTACGACCTTTCTTGCCACAGTAGTTAAGTGAATTGCTGCCAGCATTAAATTAGTAACATGGTCGTTAAGTGAATCTGACTTGACTTTGCTTGTCAGAAGGCCGCAAAAGGGTATCACGTGAACACACCTACCTCCCCGGGGATCATAAATATGAGTCAGTTGCCAAGCATCTGAATTTCACTCATAAGTGTGAAAAATGGTCATAGGTCACTTTTTTCAGTGCCGTTGTAACTTCGAACGGTCACAAAGTGAACTATTGTAAGTCAAGGATTACCTGTATATCCTCAACTCTGTTGAGACTATGACAGTCTAATAAAAAAGGCACTGGAGTTGCATTATATATAAGAAATAAGTACAGGTAATTGTTCTGACCCAAACCCTTTTCCAATAAAGCAAATAATAACAAAAGAAAACAGAAACCTTTTAATGAGTCTCACGAATTTCTGATTAAAAGGCTACTGCAAACTAATAAAGCACAAACCTCACCAAAACTGTGTGAGACTGCCAAGAATCACAGATAAGAAATATTTCACAACACAAGAGTCTTCAAATACCAACAGAAGATAATGCAATTTCCATGAGGCTAAGTTTCAAAATGTCTTTGCTTCCTGCAAACAACGTTCACTTCATAGCTGGCTTTTATCTTCTTGATGGAGGGGCCATTACCTTGCAACCTTACTCCTGAGTCACCCACGCCGCTGCAGCTGCTCTTTCCTGCAAGCAATCCTGCACACACGTGCACTTGGCACAGGCTCCTCGGGAACTTCCTCATCGCTGCTGCCAGCCCCCACAATCTCTGAAGGCAGCAGCCCACTCCCTAATGGTCCTGGCTCCTCATCTGAGTTCTTGCTCTCCTCAGCCATCTGCACCTGTTGCCGGCTAACTACAACAGTAGTCTGTTACTTACAACAGTTCATTTAGTGACTGTTCAAAGATAGAAGGGCACTGAAAAAAGGGACTTACGCCCCTTTTGACACTTATGACAGCATCCCCATGATCCTGTGATCAAAATCCAGACTTGGTAACTGGTTCATATTTATGAAGGTTTATGACGGTTCATATTTATGATTGTAGTTTCCCAGGGGTGGTGGTCATGTGATCCCCTATTGCAGGGGTATCAAACTGGTGGCCTACAGGCCGGATAAGTCAGGCCATGCCCATCCCAGCTCCATGAAGGGAACAACCATAGCAATACGTCACATGATGACATGACCTTGGAAGTTTGACCCTTATGCCATATTGTGACCTTCTGACAAGAAAAGGCAATGTGTCAACTCAAAATATTTCTATGGTCTTTTTAGAGTTGCCAACAGAAAGGGAGTGGGGAAAGGGGTTTGAAAGAGCAGTGTGGCAGCTTGGAAATCGAAAGTGCATTCCATAAATAGTTTTCAAAGATACTAACTAGGTGACTGAAGTTTTGCTGTGCAAAATTCTGACTGGAGAATATGATTGATGACTCTTGGCTATGGATATGTCTCACTGGAGAATATGAATTATGATACACCCAGATGGTGGGGGAAAACCAGGGTCAAGGGTGACAATGAATTATGTATCTCAGAGTCGGCTACACCCAGGCACTGCTGGATATGTTAACTCCCAATAAATTCTTTAGAAGTTTTGGAAGTTTGGCTTGAGAGACATTATTTAATTGGGGTAACTGCAGGAATCCTGACACAAAGGGGAATCCTGCTTCGCTTAACAACTGTGTTTCTAATTTATCATCTGCAGTGATTCACTTAACAACTGTGGTGTCATGCCCTTGTCAGAGTCTGAATCTGAGGAGGAAGCTGGACAGCTGACAGGGAATGGGAGTGTGGCTCCGTTGGCTGTGGAGGAGGCTGGGGAAGGGCAAAGTCCAGCTGGGCAGAGCAGGAGAGATGTAGAACAAGGGAGAGGGAGTTCAGAGGAAGAACCAGGCCCACCTCCTCTTCATCCTCGAGCACGTAGGGAGGAATGGAGAGGAGAGCAACATGGGTTGCGTGGCTTACGGGGGAGGGAAGGACCCTGATTCCCTTCATTAGCCACAGCTGGGAAGATAGTTGATAAGAAAGGCAGGCTGTGTGCAGCAGGATGCTGGGAGCAAATGTGACTTTATCCTGTGTTGTCATGGCTTATCTGTGTTCCTGGTGTCTTCTTAACCATGTGAGTTTTGCCATGCCTTCAAGTCTGAAATTCTTACTCCTGCCCTCCCAAACTAATTACTTCAGTTTGGCTTGTTTGGACTTTAAATTACAGTTTGTGTTGGTCATGTTTTGGACTTAATTTTCTGCAGTCAAAGGCTGTTCCTGGGAGAGTTTTTCTCCAGCCAGAAGATAACCTGGACATTGGGGGCAAAATTGGAGATAATAAAGGAACTCTTATTGTTTATCTGACTGTGTTGTCTATGTACCACATCCCATGTCATCACATGTGGCAAGAAATGTCATAAAATGGAGGCAAAACTCTCTGAATAAATGCCCCACTTAACAAGAGAAATGTTGGGCTCAACTGTGGTCATAAGTTGAGGAGTTATCTGACTATCACTCTGGAAATGCAACAGAACAATGATGAAAACCATCCTGAATATATTTGGGTCAATATAAAAGGAAAAAATAATGACATTACCATAGGGATATACAACAGGCCACCCAACTAATAGAATATAATAGAATAAAAAAATTTATTAGCCAAATGTGATTAGACACACAAGGAATTTGTCATTGGTGCAAATGCTCTCAGTGTACATAAAAGAAAAGATACATTCATCAAGAATCATAAGGTATAACACTTAGTAGTAGTCATAGAGTACAAATAAGCAATCAAATCATACTAGGAAACAGTCAATAAAAATCATTAGGATACAAGCAACAAAGTTACAGTCATTACAGTCATAAGTGGGAGGAGATGGGTGAAAGGAAGGATGGGAAGATTAATAGTAATAGTGATGCAGACTTAGTAAATAGATTTACAGTGTTGTGGGAAATATTGGTTTATCAGAGTGATGGCATTCAGGGAAAAACTGTCCTTGTGTCTAGTTGTTCTGGTGTGCAATGCTCTTTAGCGTCGTTTTGAGGGAAGGAGTGAAACAGTTTATGTCCGGGATGTGAGGGGTCTGTAAATAGTAGGTTTTGCTAGTCAGTTAACTAAGGTTTTATAGGAAACACGTCATGATAGTAATGAGGGACAAGCAACAAAGTTACAGCCATAAATGGGAGGAGATGGGTGAATGGAAGGATGGGAAGATTAATAGTAATATTATAGTAATGCAGACTGAGTAAATAGTTTGATACAAACTCTGCACCTAAGAGTACTGAGTACCGAGGAAGAGATTGGACAACCATTTGTTTCTCCAATAATCAAATCCTTCATTTCATTATCTTGGGTATACATTCCCCATTTTTCTCCTCCAGCGCTCCTTCCTTCCATCCTTCCTTCTCTAAACTGCAGATTCATTGATAGACTTCGACCATATGCTACCCACACGATGAATTCATTAGCATACATTTACATTCTTAAAAAGCCAATAGATCAAGAGAAAGAGAGGGTCATTGTAGTTCAGCTCAGCTGCTCTTTGATCTACTGCCTGGTGGGCTACAAGACTGAAGAGTGTGGGAGGGAGGGAGAATAAAAACCACAAGAGGCAATTTCACCATTTACAGCTGCTTCTGAAGAAATCCAGCTTATTGTCTTCAGTTCCAGCTTGCTCTTCTCCAGCTCAATCCGCAGATCATTTTTTCCCCTTTCTCTTTGTCAAGAGCCATCACAAGACCCTCACCTGAGGGGACCCTCACCTGATGTGGCCTCACCATCACAAGACCTACTGACCACACAAAGCCCTTATAAACAGAAGGGCACTGACACTGTCCCAAAGGTGCATTTTTCTACATGAAACTGGACTTCCTTGTTTTTTTTTTAAAGACATTTCACTTCTCATCCAAGAAGCTTCTTCAGCTCTGAGTGGATGGTGGGGAATGGAAGGATTTATGCTCCTTGCAAACAGCTGGTCATTTGCATGCTTTTAGAGAGTCATTGAGGCCACTTGGAGGTTCATCTGTGTTCTCAGGGTCACCTTAGTAATGCAAATGGGTGTGGAACCTTCTGCAGGATGCTTTTCTGCCCTGTACCCCTTCACTGTTGAAGACAGGTGCAGGAGGCTGTGGGGGATGAGTCTGTGTTGTCTGCATCGAAAACAGTACTCTGCAATTTTTTATGAAAATCCATTCATACCCTTCGAAGGGTGTACATCCCGGAGTGAATAGCTAAATGTACGTGGAGATTCTGGGATGAATGAAATCCTTCCATTCAGTGGTGGGAGTCAAACATTTTTACTGCTGGTTCTGTGGCCATGGCTTGGTGGGCGAAGCAAGGGAAGGATACTGCAAAATCCCCATTTCCTCCCCACCCCACTATCCTGATTTCCAGCTCCGTTCTCCTTTCCCTGCGTTCTCCTATGCAGGGCAACCAAAGAAGAGCCAGCCAATCAGCTGGGACTCGGGAGGCAGAGAATAGATGGGGGCGGGCCAGTCAGAGGTGGCATTTGCCAGTTCTCCAAACTACTCAAAATTTCCGCTACTGGTTCTCCAAAACTGGTCAGAACCTGCTGAATACCACCTCTGCTTCCATTTCTCACCATCCAATCAGAGCTGAAGAAGCTTTTTGGATGAGAAGTGAAACATCTTCAAAGAAAGTCCAGCTGCCTCTTGAAAAAAGCACCTTTGTGATAACCATGACCTGGATGACTAACAATCTCCATAGACAACATTCACATTGACATCCCTTAAACTCCACTGAAGATGTTATCTAGCCTGGTAATGAAATGTTCAGAACCCACAAGCTTGGAGGATGAACCTTCACGCTCAGAGAATGGTGGACCAAGAGAGCTCTAAGTGATGATGATCAATGTTTTCTGGCTTCAAAAACTGAAAACTATGACATACTGTTAGTGGGAATGGGACAATATGCCGCAGCCAACTCATCACAGCCAACTCTCTGTGGGACAATTCCCCACAGCCAACTCGCCATGAGACAACTCGCTCTGGGACAATTTAAAAATTCTATTTAATTATTTAAAATAAATAAAAAGATATTGTAATGTTTGCCATTCACATTTCATTCTGTCCCTCCTTTTGCATCCTTCCTTTAATGATTCTATTCTACCATTTCTTTGATATTAATGTAACTCTTGTCCCGCATCGAGTTGTCTTGTGGTGAGTTGGTCATGGTGAATTGACTATGGCAAGTTAGCTGTGGTGCGTTGGCTATGACGAATTGTCATAGACCCAACAGTTCTTCTTCTTCTTGTGCCATTATCCATCACTGGATGTTGGCAATTCTATTTTATCAATAGCTGCAGAAAAAAGTGCTGTTGAGTTTTGTTCAAACCAGTTCCTTAGATTTTGAAGCCATGATGTTCTTCTTCTGCCTGGACCTCATTTACCTTCAATCAGTTGGTCTAGTCAAACTATGGACATTGTAGTGGACAGAGGAATGTTTGAGACGGTAGATATCAGCCCTACATTATCTGTGTAAAGGACTGGGGAACATCTGAATTTGCAATATTTTATATCAGTTTGCAGAATATAAAATAACAGAGTCGGAAGAGACCATGAAGATCTTGTAGTACAACCCTCTGAGCAGGAACTCTCTAGAATTTCAGAAAATTCTCTTCTTAAAAAGTTCCAGTGTTGGAGCACCTACAACTTCTGGAGCCAAGTCATTCCACTGATTAATTGTTCTAACTGTCAGGAAATTTCTTCTGAGTTCTAGATTGGTTCTCTCATTGATTAGATTCCATCCATTGCTTCTTATTCTGCCTTCAAGAGCTTGGAGAATCGGTTGCCCCCTTCTTTGTCATGGCAGCCCCTTAGATATTGGAATACTGCTATCATGTCATCCCTAGTTTCTTCTTTTCATTAAACCAGACATACCCAGTTCCTGCAACTGTTCTTCATATGTTTTAGCCTCCAGTCCCCTAATCATTTTTGTTGTTCTTCTCTGCATTCTTTCTAGAGTCTCAACATCTTTTTTTTAATATCGTGGCAACCAAAACTGGACACTGTATTCCAAATGTGGCCTTATCAAGGCCTTATAAAGTAGTATTAACACTTCACGTGATGTTGATTCCATTCCTCTGTTAATACAGCGTAGAATAGAGTAATTGCAAGGCTGAAATTTGGATTATCCCCAGGGGAGATTAAAATAAAAACACAGTCAAGTTGTTGGTCACAATCATGCAATCATAATTCCATCCTTTTTACATGCATCACAACACATATAAAATAGGGCAGGGATCTGACCACATTCTTGCAGCTGCCAATTTTTCATCCTCTTCCTTCAGACAGCCATGGATTTGGAGAATGGTTCCTCCAATCTAGAAGGCTTGATGGGGGGAAAAAACCTGGATTAAATAGATACAGATGGAATAAAACAACCCACAAAAGGGAGTCCCCCCCCCCCATTAGTACTGTTAGCATCAATGTCTTCTGTGCAGCAAAATTAACTCTTTCTTATAGGATGTTTGACAAAAAGGAGAGATTCTAAATGAGGTTAGTTAAAGGGGTTGCCCTGTTTCATTAGATTTGCCAAGGAGGAACCATCAAGGAAATTGCTTTTTTAATTACTCTGTTAATTGATATAAAACAAAAAGGACACAGATTAGTTGCATGCAATTAGCAAATTAATTATTGGCAATTACAGACTTAATAATAGAGTACTTTGTACCATATTCTAGGGTCCACATTCCTCATATTTGTGAGTTGTATCCTGCATAGGTGTACTGCATTTAAATAAAAAAAAAACTGACCATAATTTTTGGTAAAGCAATTGAAACATAAAACCTATCCTACCACATTCTTTTTTTGAATTACTTACTCATAAATACAGGTAGCTCTCCCGACTTATGACAACAATTGAGTCCAAAATTTCTGTTGCTAAATAAGACATTTGTTAAGTGAGTTTTGCCCCTTTTTATGACCTTTCTTGCCACCTTTGTTAAGTGAATCATGGTTAAATAAGTACCATGGTTGTTAAGTGAATCTGGCTTCTCCATTGACTTTGCTTGTCAGAAGGCTGCAAAAGGGGATCACATGACCCCAGGATACTGCAGCCGTCATAAATATGAGTCAGTTTCCAAGCATCTGAATTTTAGTCACAGGACGATAGAGACGCTGCAACAGCCATAAGTGTGAAAAACGGTCATAAGTCATATTTTTTCAGTGCCATTCTAACTTCCATCGATCACTCAATCAACTGTTAGAAGTTGAGGACTACCTGTATAAAAGGGCACTGCCAACTGCTCATTGGGTGCATTCCCACAACACAACATTCCAGGGTTCTTTAGAATCCTGGCTTATTGGCAAATCAGGGTGTAATTTTATCTATGTTATTATATTTATTTTTCACATCGTTCTAGACAGTGGGCAAAACTATAACCTTCCCCCAGGAGTGGGTGGGAATGGAGATTTTACAGTATCCTTCCCTTGCCACACCCACCAAGCCATGCCCACAGAACTGGTAGCAAAAAAAAATTGAATCCCACAATGGCACCATGGTGTGTGTGGGGTGTTTTTGCCCTCCCTGGGCTCCGGAGGCTTTCCTTGAGCCTCCAAGAGCACGAAAACAGCCTCCTTGGGCTCCAGAGGCCCTGTGGAGGCTGGAAATAGGAAATGGGCCCATTTCCGGCCTTCTGGAACTTCCGGGAGGCCCATTTTTCACCCTCCCCAAGCCTCTGCTCGCGGCCTGCACTTACCTGCACCAAAACAGGCCATGTGGGGACTCCTGGGAGGGGAGGGGTGGGCGGGGCGGGGCCAGCCAGGAGTGGGATTTGGGGGTTTTCTGAACAGTGCAGAATCNGGGGGGGGGGGGGGGGGGGGGGGGGGGGGGCCAGCCAGGAGTGGGATTTGGGGGTTTTCTGAACAGTGCAGAATCTTAGCTAGAGGATTTTCCGAAGCCCTGTGAACCCCCAGCTGCTCAGCTCTGGTTTGCTCCGTTTCTGTCTCCCTTTAAGCTGGGCAATTATCTACCGTTCTTGTGTTGTGTTTCACTAGCAAATGTTATCACATTTTGCAGGCTGCCAGTCCTGCCGAGGAGCAAACATGAATAATGGTACACCGCCAAAGCAGATAGAAGTTTCAGTCTGCTGGGAAGAGGGGCGGGGGATATCCCACTAGGAAAGAAAGTAGGATCCAATTGATTATTTTCTCCTTCCCATGCCTCAAGATCTATTCGCAACACCAAGTCACTTCTCTCTGGGGGTTTAAAAAAAACACACACAGAAAGAAAAGGGTCTTTAAAAAAAAGTTGCTTCTGAATTGTAAGTCCTGAATAAACAAATGCAGGATACAGAAAGTCCTTGGCTTACAATCGTTCCTTTAGTGACTGTTCATTGCAGTGACTGCAATGGGAAGGTTCCATTATGGTCCTAACTTGAGGACTTCCTATATCTAGTCGGATAAAATGGATTGCATAGTGGCCAATCAGACACAACTGGGAAATTCACATGATGGACAGAGTCTTTTCAGTGTTGCTTTGCAGAAACTGGTGCCTATGATATATTACAGAGGTTAACTTCAGCCACTGATAATTTTGGGAGAAATATCCATCTGGTTCAGTTCCAAGCCAGGAGAAACACTGGTAACATGGAGACTGATTGGAAAGATGGTTTAATGAAGCAGAACCACATGGGTTCTGCGCAGCTGATCACATGAAGTTGAGAATGAGGGGTTTTTATATCTTCTCTTGGGCTTAGAACTTGAGCTTCCTGTTCCTGTGCAAGAACATGTATTCTATTGGCTGTTGTAGAGGTCATAGCTGGCTCTTTAGGTTGGCTGAGCTAAGTTTGGTTGAGGTTTGGAGGGTGATTCAATGTCCTTAGGATATTTGTGCCATGTGGTGAGCTCTGCTGCTAGATGGTAGTGGGTAAATCACTGTTGAGATCTTGCTACAGGGAATTTTTGCCTATGAATAGAACTAACTATTTCTTTATCTCTGGTGCTGACATCTGCTAAGGGCTAACAGGAAAGGTGGGGGCTGCTTTCTGTCTCCAAGAGCATGTTTCTCAATTTCTCATCCAGGGAAGTATAATATTCTGCCTTTTTAATATTTCTCAAAATATTTCATCCTTCTAGGAGAGGGATGGGTGCTAACCAGGGGGTAGGATTCAAAATTCCCAGCAACCAGTTCGCTGTCTGGTTGCTGGATGGGTGTGGCCATCATGGGTGTGGCCTACTGGTACTTCCTGTTTCCAGCTTCCGGTGGGCCTCCAGAGCCTGGGGGAGGCCGTTTTCGCCCTCCCAAGGGTCCAGAGGCTTCTCCCGGGCCTCTGGGAGGGGAAAAACAGTCTCCTCTGGGCTCTAGAGGCCCACTGGAAGCTGGAAATAGGCTTGTTTTGTGACTTCCACTTTTTCCAGGAAGGCCGTTTTCCCCCCCCCCNGCCCACTGGAAGCTGGAAATAGGCTTGTTTTGTGACTTCCACTTTTTCCAGGAAGGCCGTTTTCACCCTCCCAAGGGTCGAGAGGCCTCCCCCACGCCTCTGAGAGGATGAAAATGGCCTCCCCGGGATCTGGAGGCTGTCTGAATGGCAGAAACAGGTCCATTTACAGGCTTCTGGAAGGCCCATTTTTCTCCCTCCCAGAGCTGCTATGCAGACCCTGCACTTACCTGGGTCTCATGGAGACTCCTGGGAGGGGTGGGGCCAGCCAGTAGGTTGAAATACTGGTTCGGCAAACCAGCTGTAATTTTAACATCCAGTTCTCCCAAACCAGTCCAAATCAGAAGAATCAGAGCCCTGGTGCTAACTTTCTACAGATAGTAGCCTTTGAGATCCAAATAATTCATGAATTTGTCCAGTTGGCTTGATAACCATCCTCCATCTGACAGTATGGAATTCCACAGTTTAACTGTGATTGTATCAAGTTCTTTCTTTTTGTAGTCCTAGTTCTCTCCACATTTAGTTTCAATAGACCTATGTCCTAAAATTCTAAGAAAGGGTAGAAATAGAGATACTCCTCAACTTAGTGACTACAGTTGGGCCCAAAATTGCTGTTGCTGAGCGAGACATTTGTTAAGTGAATTTTGTCCCATTTTACAAGCTTTCTTGTCACAGTTGTTAAGTGAATGACTGTAGTTGATAAGTGAATCTGGCTTTCCCATTGACTTTGTTTGTCAGAAGGTTACAAAAGTGGGGGAATCAGGGCACTGCAACAATTACAAATATGAGTCAGTTGCCAAATATCTGAATTTTGGTCCCAGGGCTATGGGGATGTTGCAACAGTCCGAAGTGTGAAAAACAGTCATAAGTTACTTTTTTCCATATCATTGTAACTTCGAATCGTCACAAAATGAACAGTTGTAAGTCAAAGTCTATCATGTAGGTTTTCCATACCTTTTATGACATTTATTATCAACCTCCTTTTAACCACCTTTGCTTGAAGCTAAGCAACATTGATTTGTACAGCATCCAAAATTCAGCTTTTGTATTGCCTGCATTTTAATTTCACAGCATATTAAAAAACAAAATGGAATTTTAGCAGCATGGATTTAATTTACTGTAGCCTATAATTTTGCTTGGAGATTTATACCATGTTGACCGTACTTCTTGATATTCATTCTTAGTATAGAGTTGAATAGTGATTTTTTGCTGTTAAAGTGATAGAATATACTGTTATTTACAACTGACTATGTTTTACTGGAAAATTATAATATCCGTGACAGTTCTAAATTCCTTGTTCATTCATTTGTATTTTTCCTATTCTTCTCTTATCTTCTTTTCATGTTGATTTATATATCTTATGTTTTTTTTAATACCCCCACAAAAATAAAAGCCCAGACTTCATCATCAAACAAAATTTAAGCCCCTAATTTTTGTTGCTCATTTTATCCAATTCTTCGTTTTCCTTTTGAGATATATTATTCAGAACTGTTAATGACCCCATCAAAGTTATCCAGATGTTCTTGCTTAGATGACACAGAACTAATGGAGAGACAACCACAAAACCACATAAAACACTAAAGCCTCTTTATAATAATTTTAAAAAATAAAGAATTCAATGAATTACTATTTTGCTTATCCCCCTTATCTTCTCATCCTGCTATTTCCTATACAGGTTAAAAATGCATTTTGGATTTGATTCACACACCACACCAAGATGTAATGTGATTAGACTGTTTTCTGCACTTATGCAAAAGTAATATATTATGTATGTTCAACGCATGGCAATAATCCACAATTTGTTGTCAAATCCAACTGAGACTTAGCATGATCCCACAGTTTGTTTATTGTTTCTTGACTTATTTGTGGCTTTTGTTATCTTCCTAAGCATCTAACCAATCTACAGAGTTGCAAAAAGAATAATAAACCTCAAATTGGCCAAACTGTGATAACCTTGCTTTTGGCAAGAGATTGGCTTCATACATCATGTTAATCATTGTTTGCTCAATCACGATTGACTGAGTAAGTCACATTTTAGATTCATCTTTAACATCTTTATTATGGATTTCATTTGAGTTCTGTTTAATATTATATGGGTGTAAATGGATCGTGTTTTGTAATCCAGACTTGCCCTGAAGGCTTTGGAAAAGACATTCAATGTCATGAAATGTTTATCCTTACAAAGATCATTGTATCCAGAATGAAAGAATAACAGAATTAGAAGGGACCTTGGAGGTCTTCTAGCCCAACCCCCTGCCTAGGCAGGAAACCCTACACCACTTCAGACAAATGGTTATCCAATCTCTTCTTAAAAACTTCTAGTGTTGGAGCATTCACAGCTTCTGGAGGCAAGCTGTTCCACTGATTAATTGTTCTCACTGTTAGGAAGTTTCTCCTTAAATTCCAGGTTGCTTCTCTCCTTGATTAGTTTCCGTCTACTGCTTCTTATCTTGCTTTCTGGTGTTTTGAAAAATAAGTTGATCGCCTCTTCTTTGTTGCATCCCTCATATATTGGAAAACATCTGTCATGTCACCCCTAGTCCTTTTCACTAGACAAACCCAATTCCTGCAATTGTTCTTCATAGGTTTTAGCCTCCCCAGTCCCCTAATCATCTTTATTGCTCCTTTTTGCACTATTTCCAGAGTCTTTACATCTTCCTGTAAAACTCAATAGAAGGACTTTGAGCAAGCATAATAGGAAGACCCAAAGGTACTTTTTCCAAAAGGCAACTGGACTTCCCTGTTTTCCTTTGAAGACATTTCGCTTCTCATCCAAGAAGCTTCTTGGATGAGAAGTGAAACAGCTTCAAAGAAAAAGAAGAAAATCTAGTTGCCTCTTGAAAAATCACCTTTGGGACAACCATGACTTGGATGACTGAGAGTCTCCACAGACATGATAGGAAGAGTATTGATGTTTTGAACTTTGGTGTTGGAGAAGACTCCAGAAATATGGTGGACATCCTAGAAAACAAACTAATGGAATCACCACATTAACCCAGAGGCAAAAGGCATCAATGACAAGGTTCAAATTATCCTATGGAAGATTAAGCTTTCTGGAGAAGGCTCTAATGCTGAGAAGGGTATTAGTTAGATTTAGGTCCTCCCATGTTATGCATCATATCAAGCAGAAAGGGATAATAGTGATATAGAGATGATAGATAGATAATAGATAGATAGATGGATGGATGGATATAGCTAGATTATAGCTAGATGAAAGACATAGATAGATAGATAGATAGATAGATAGATAGATAGATAGATAGATAGATAGATAGATAGATGAGAGAGAGAGAGAGAGAGAGAGAGAGACAGACAGACTGATAGATGAATGGATGGATGGATGATATGGTTAGATTATAGCTAGATGAAAGACAGAGATAGATAGACAATACATAGAAGAAAGAGAGAGAGAATTCTCAACCCAACAGACAAACAGACAGATGACAGACAGACTCTCTCTCTCTCTCTCTCTCTATCTTCCCAGACTTCCATTTTAAAGGAAAGGCAGATTTCTGCAGGCAAGGAAAACAAGGTTCCTCCCCATTGCCCTGAGAACGTGATCAAAGCAAAGCATGCTGGGTAAACCTCCCCTGACACCAATCAGCAAGCAAAATCATTAGCCAAGCCAAGGAGTCGAAAAGGAGGAGAAAGGCCTGCCTTTGATGAGCCACACTTGTGATCACAGCTACATGCCATAACAGCCTACTGGGGTCTCGTAAGGCTGGTGCAGCTGTTACTTCATCCTACACATGCATCCAAAGGGAAAAGAGGCACTTTGGCTTGCCTACTGCTGCAGCATCAACACTTTGATTTATGGGCCCTATTTCCATTCATTCATTTGCTTAAATAAAAGGTCACCCACATACACCAACAACCACACTGCATTCCAGACAGCATGCTGGCCTATTTATCTGCACAGTGTGGATATTATTGTAGTGTATGTCTGTGGAGATAATCAGTCATCTAGGTCATGGTTGTCTCAAAGTTACTTTTTCAAGAGGTAACTGGACTTTTTTTATTTTTGTTTGAAGATGTTTCACTTCTCATCCAAGAAACTTTTTCAGTTCTTCTTCAGTTCAGTTTTTTCAGAACTGAAGAAGCTTCTTGGATGAGAAGTCATCCAGGTCATGGTTGTCCCAAAGGTGCTTTTTCAAGAGGCAACTGGACTTTCTTTGTTTTTGCTTGAGACCAATGCAATGAATGAGTTAAGCATCTCTGCTTTCTCTCTACTACCTTTTACTTCCTTGCCATCTTCTCTCTTTAGTCTACCGACTGTTTCCTTGACCTTTTTCATGTTATTTATATGTTGAAATAAACTTTTTTTAATTGTCTTTCACTGTTGTTGCACTTTTGTTTCTTTATTCTGAGCCTTTGCTTTCCTGACTTCATCTTTGCAATTTTGGGCTATCTGCTGATATTCTGCCTTAGGTGTCCCTCTTTCCATTTTTTGTACTTATCCTTTTCATCTTATCAGAGGGATCTTTGTACAACCTTGCTGGTTTCTTCTTGGATTTCTTGTTTTTCTTTTTCAGTGGTATTATGATGGACTGGGCTTTTATGATAATATTTTTCAGAGTTTCCCACGCTTCTTGAGTTGTTTTCCCCTTTAGCATTTTTGGATTTTTTTCTGAGTTTGTTAAAATCAGTTCTTTTAAAGTTTAAGACTGGTGGATTATATTCTATTACATGTGTTTTTATACAAGTGTATATAAAACTTATTTTTTTTAAAAAAAATAACATTGATGTATTATATTTTTTGTTTGGTTTTTAGGCTTTTGACTATAAACTTCCAAGAGTGAGTTTTATATATTTGACAAGCAAATAAATAAAAATAAATCATGATTTCCCCCTGTCTTTCTTCATTTGTCACCGATTTAAATTTACCACTCATTAGCTCTGTGGAGAAATTTCTTAATAAAGAGAAGATTTCTTTATTGAAAAAGCAATGGCTGTTAAATCTCTCCTGCAGAGGCTGATGCCAATACTCAAGTTCATTTGATATTTATTAGCATTTGCATAGAGGTCATATGTGGTTACTGTGTCACAATTTAATTGGCTACGGTAACCTTGTGCCCATCTATGATATTGCTATAGTAATAAACATAAAAGATTCTTCTCATATAAATGTCTTAAGCACGCACAGCATGGAAGATGGATGAGCAGAGATGTACTTGGGACTGAATTCTACTTAGCTATATGGACTCCATTTTATCTCTAAAGCAGGAAGTTGGTTACTGTCCAGTAGAAGATTAGGATACCATTTTAGGTCCACCAAAGTTGCTAATATCGAAGCAAATGGAAAGATCGTTTGGAAGCTAAGTTGAACACATAATCTTTGTATCCAAAGTTTAGATTGTGAGAATTGTAGCCACTTGCAAAATGACACCCACATACTCTGGTGGATTGGCCGTTTCTCCTTCCCAAAGGCAGTCTTCAGAAAAGGGGATCAAGATGTGATAGAAGAGAGGAAGCCCAGGGGGCTGGGAAGCAGCCAGAGTGTTAAGATATTTAAACTTAGTAGCTGGAGTAGTGGGATTTGTGTAATGAGCCAGAACATACAACTGTGGTTGATTAGTACCAGAATGCTGGCTGCTGCATGAGGGAATCTGTGCTGTGATTGGTTGCTATGGGTATGGAGGGGGAGTTTCCCTTTTTTCCCACCTTTTTCCTACTGTGTGCTCTCCGTTTTACCTCATGATGTTGCTGCTGTGCTGATTTACCTCATGATGCACCTGTTTGCCTGACTATCTTGTTTGCTGTGAATATTGTTGTAAAATATATATTTATTATATAAAACTAGAAGTTTGTGTCAGCGTCTCTGACTCCATTTAGACACCAGCTGCGCAATTCTCTGACACCAGGGCAGGCAATGTTGCGGGCCTGCAGCCTCCCAGTGCCTCCTCTACTTCCTGAGATACCCTGTTTGCCACTTAATGACCTGTGAAGTCACTTAACGACTGCAATAGGGAGAGCAGGGATTGTGGTGGTTAAGTAAGGTGATCATGTGGTCACCTCACTTATTGGCTACCACAACCTATAATTGTAATGGGCAGGTTCCATTATGGTCATAAGTTGACGACTATCTCTAACTGCAAATAGATTTGATGGTTTCTTAGAAATGCAGAAATGAATGAAGCTGGCTTGGGAATCTATAAATGGTACAGTGTTGCTATTCAAATTTCTTTATTACCGGTTCTGTGGGCCTAGCTTGGTGGGTGTGGCATGGATTGCTGGGTGTAGCTTGGTGGGCCTGGCAGGGGAAGGATACTGTAAAATCCCCATTCCCTCCCTACCCCACTAACCTGCTTTCCAGCTCTGTTCTCCTGTGCAGGGCAATCAAAGAAGACACAACTGATCAACTGGGACTCGGGAGGCAGAGAATAGATGGGGGCAGGGCCAGTCAAAGGTGGCATTTGCCAGTTCTTTGAACTACTCAAAATTTCCGCTATCGGTTCTCCAGAACCTGTCAGAACTGACTGAATACCACCTCTGAAATGGTAGTTTATCATGTGCTCAAAGAAGCAGATGTAGGAGAAGAGCAGGCAAAGCTGGGGGTAGAGTTAAATGTGTCATTAGTGAATAGTCCTTACATCGCTGCAAATGATCCAGGTTCAGTCTCCCCAGAATTTCACTGATTCTTATTTAGCGCCAATTTAGTGCTGACCATTGATTGATTAGATTCTTACATATAGACTTGAATAAATCTTCTGTATTGCAACGTAATGTATCCTTTGCCCCTGACAAAAATAAGCTTTGCTTCTAAATATACTACACTAGTAACATGGGGAAGTTTTGTAAGCCTCCCCCAAATCTTTGAAAGGGGTTGTATGGGGCTCTGGAGCTACTAACTATGCATCCTTGATTGCTGATAATGATTGATTGGATCTGCAACATTTGGTTGATCAAATTTTGTGTGTGTGTGTATGTGTGTATATATACATATACACATTCACTTACGGAAGGTTCTTAGATTAAGTGAACAATGTGACAGATCTTATTTTTCTATCTTGCAGCTATTCATCAAGATGGAATAAACTTGGCTAAAGAGGCAAAGACCAGATTTCCTAGAAGAACATAGTAATGTTTAAGTGACTTCTGTTCTTGAAGCTGTCATTTTTGTTATCCCCATCAAAGAAAAATCCAGCAGTTCAATTTGACATATATTGCATTTTTATTATTTTTTTGGAACACAATGTTTTGTGAAAAAATGCCATCAGGAAAAAAAAAACTCTAAAATTGGAAGGTAGCACCTAATTGCTTGACCTACTTAAAGCATAAAGGTACTAACAGTCTCCTGATGAGCTGGGGGAAGCTGAAAAATAAAGGTGGTACCTGGGTCTAAGAGAAAACAAGTGAAATCTTCTTTCCTTCTCATTTGTATGTCCTTCCATTTGTTTATTTATTATTTATTTAGCATATGGCAAATACATGGACTTACAATGGTTCAAATGTGCATCCCACCCATGCACTCAAGGACAGGGCGGTCTATGTTAAAAAAAATCAGACATTGGGCCGATGTTGATGGACATTCATACACAATGTGATGGATATTTTGTCGAGAAGCACCAAAGTAATACTGAGGGGTAAAGACAAGACCCCATTTAAACAATGTCTGTTGATAAACTAGAGTGAGGTGGTTAGCACCTAATGTTTGCCATGATGCAAATGAGCTAAAGCAGTGATGATTAACCTTTCTGGCACCAAGCGCCCAAAGCGCGTGCACATATCCCCAGCATGCAACAGGTATGCATGCCCCATGCATATGCCCTGCCCCCCCACATGTGCATGTGACTCCTGCACATGCACTCTGTCCCCCCCAGGATGCACGCATGACCCCCTCTGTGTGTACCCTGCCCTGCAAATGCACACATGACCCCTGTGCGCCCCTTGCCCGCCACTCATGTATGGCAGAGACCCAAAGGCTAGCTAGCTGGTAAAAGGTGTGCACATGCATGTGCAGCAGAGCTGAGATGGGGCTCAGCTGAGCTCATGTACCCAGACAGGAGGCTCTCCGTGCCACCTCTGGCATGCATGCCATATATTCGCCATCACGGTGCTAAAGCATGAAAAGATTCTCAGATTCAGATTCTCTAAAACACAGGTAGTCCTCTACTCACAATCACAATTGTGCCCAAAATATGTCTTGCTAAGTGAGACAGTGGTTAAGTGGGTTTTGTCCCATTTTACGTCCTTTCTTGCTAAAGTTCAGTGAATCACTGCAGTTGTTCAGTTAGTAACGTGGTTGTTAAATGAATCTGGCTTCCCCATCGGGTTTGCTTGTCAGAAGGTCACATGACCCTGGTACCCTGAAACTGTCATAAATATGAGTCAGTTGCCAAGCATCAGAAATTTGATCATGTGATCATGAAGATGCTGTAATGCAGTGGTGATATGCTACAGGTTCTGACTGGTTCAGCCAAACTGATAGTAAAAAAAAAGCCAACGATCAGCTGAGAGGAAAAAGAAAATAAAAGCAGATAACAGATAATCAGAGTTGGAAGGGACCTTATAGGTCATCTACTCCAACCCCCCACCCAAGTGGGAGACCCTACACCATTTCTGACAAATGGCAGTCCAACCTCTTCTTGAAGGTCTCAA
>BHFT01047419.1:0-21596 GCA_004320025.1 Laticauda laticaudata | reverse complement strand
AAGTAAACTTTATTAAGTGTCTTAAGCAAAGATAAACTTTATTAAACAAGTAAACAACTCACTCTCTGAGACTATTCTGAGTCAGAATAGACTATTCTGCGTGTGTGCTGCATGCTCTTATATCCGCGGAGCGGACGCAATTCAAACCCCCCGCATGCGCAGTGAATGCTTTGCATCCAACATACATCCGCGCGGCATCCCCTTTGTTTCCTATAGGCATACATGATGCATCCGCTTCATCCGCCCCTTCCGCTATGCGTCCGCTTCAAAATTCTCCCCCGGAACCCCTTCGGAGGTGTTCCGCTTCCATCCGCTTTCATCCACTAGGCTTCCGATGAACATCCATTTAACATTCCCACTACATACTACCTACGTCCGTTCTGTTTATGCAAATTTTTGCCAAATTTTGGAGCGGATGAAAATGGATGGAGCCATCCCCAAAATTTTGTTCATCCGCTGTGTCCTTTATGCATACGTTTTGCGTCCATCAGCCAGTGGGACCAGGCCTTAAGTGAATCATTGCAGTTCTTAAATTAGTAATACGGTTGTTAACTGAATTTGACTTCCCCATTGACTTTGCTTCTGAGAAAGTTGCCAAAGGGGATCATATGACCCAGGGACATGGCACTGTCATAAATGTGAGTCAGTAGCCAAGCATCTGTATTTTGGTCATGTGTCCATGGGAGATGCTACGATGATCATAAGTGTGGAAAATGGTCATGAGTCATTTTGTCAGAGCCATTGTAACTTTGAGTGGTCACTAAGTGAACTGTTGTAAGTCAAGGTCTACTTGCACAACAACAAAAGGTAGTTGCTTCTCTGCTGCCATGAGAAGAACCCCAAAAGCAGAGGTTGTGAGTTGTTAAATCAGGGGTCTTCAAACTTGACAGCTTTAAGACTTGTGGACTTTCCCATAATTCTTCCTCCAGTCATGTTAGCTCAGGAATTCTGGGAGTTGAAGTCCACAAGTCTTAAACTTGCCAAGTTTGAAATCCCTTGAGTTAAATAGACAAGATAAGTAAGGAAAATCTAAGAACTCCTTCCTTTGTGTCACTCAAGACCAGTCCAGTAATCTTCTGGGGACTAAACACATTGCTAATATAGAGACGTCTCTTTAAACTTTGCAAAGTAGCTCCATCTCGAGTAGCAACTGAGTTTCACTTTCATATAGGTCTTCCCCCAAGACTAATAATAATCAGTAATCAGGAGCAGAGACACTGCCATAATTGAATAGGCACTGTGCAAGTGCTACATGGTAGGTAGGGGTCATGATAGGTAGGGGTCATGATAGGTAGGGGTCAATTAAATTAATTTGATTTAACAATGAACTAATTAGGCAAAAGTGTGATTCTAAGAGGTCTTGCCTCCTTGAACAAAATAGCCTAGTAAATTTATTATAATTTCACCATTGCAATCATCTGAACAACTCTTGTAAAGCTTTAAATTAGGACTGAAAATTCCTTAGGAAATAATTTGGAGAAGGTGCTTAGGAGAAAACAGAAATGCAAACATAGCACGTGTTGGCTACTTAAAGCAGCTGCATCTTCTCCCCAGATTGCATGGTTGCTTCTTTGGCCGTTATATGACCCTTGAGAAAAAGGGGTGGCTGTTTTAAGAAGTTCCAAGCAATGCTTCTGCTCATTGTGAGGTCCCTTTTGAGAACTGAATGCAAAATATTCACAGATCTTCTATAAATTGGAATCTGAGCCATCCAAACTTGATTTTATTTTCAGAAGAGAGACTAAGCCATATTGTTCATAAGTCATCAGGAGGTTCCTTGACTATTTTCACAGTACCTTGAAGTAATTTAAACTACAGGAAATATCTTAAAGCCTTTTAATGTAAGTTATTAACTCTGTTCTTTATATCCTGCTTTTTTTTCCTGTTTTTTGTGTAATTTTGGCTATAATTACTGTTGCATATTGGTTTTTGCCTGCATATTTATTCATACTGTAAAGATTGGAGTTTGCTCAATTAAACAGTCTCTTTAGTATCTTTCTGTCTTTAAGTCTTTATTTGGAAAGTTGCTGAAAAGAAATAGCACTATTAGTTGCAGGCTTTCTCTGGAGATAATTAAAGGCACCATCTCAGCTCACTGCTTTTGAGTTAAAAGACTGAGTCCAGGGCCTCTAGGGAAGGGGTTTCCAATCCTCAGTCTGTGGACTAGCACTGGGCTGTGCAAGCAAGTGAAGCCCCATCTGCGGTCAGGGGTGGGATTCAAATTTTTTTGACATCACTCACATTGAGGGGGGCTTCTCCTTGCCTGGCCTCATGACTGTGGGGATGCTGCAACAGTCGTAAGTATGAAAAATGGTCAAAAGTCACTTTTTTCAGTGCCATTGTAACTTTGAATGGTCACTAAATGAACTGTTGTAAGTCAAGGATAGGGATTACCTGTACAAAATACAATAAAAGCTTTTTTGCTTGCAAAGCCTGCCCTAAATACATTATTAATAAAAATACCTGAAGCTTGAATTACAAATCAGCAGGTGCCAGAGCACCTTGAGGAATTAAAATGTTAAATGCACATTGATAATATTCAGCAGCCAACCTTGCTCAATAAATGAAACGCTTTAGCAGAGAGTCATTTAAGCTCTCCAGAAAAAGCAGCATCCAGGAAAAGCAAATCCGTAGATCCATTTGCACACACTTTAAAGATACTCACCTCAGAGATATCTTATAGGAAATCATCCAAAATTTTAAGAAAAGCTTACCAATGCCCCCCAAAAGGCAGTAAAAAAAATTCAGTAGTCAGCATGCCTCTTGCCTCTTGAAAGTATACCCACAAAAATAGTACAGACAACAATTGGTAAAACTTGGGGAACGTCCTAGTCAAATCTAGTACCTGTCAAGAGTGGTGTCCCCGCAAGGCAGTGTCTAGGACCAACTCTCTCATTACTCTAATAATGACCTCTGATATATTAAACAGGCAACTGTGTTCTCTTTGCTGATGATATAAAGCTATTCCAATACCCCAACAATACTTGCTTTCCTTCAGAAAAATCCTTGTCTAGTGTAATCAGAATGGTCAACAAATGCAACTTCCAAATCTTCAACAAATAATGCTCTGTCCTTACATATTAGCAAAAAAAATAACTAGAAAATAAAAATTACAGTCTGAACCAGTCAAGACCTTGTTGATGATCGTAATAACTCCTATCAAGGACCTTGAGAGAACTCATCCTAAATGATCTTAGTGCCAGAGCCCACTGTAATAATACAATATCCAAAAGCATTAAAAGTCGCTTAACCTAAATCCTACGTAGCTTTTTTCTTGGTTAATGATCACCACTACTAATAGGCATACAAAAAAATTTGCTAGACCAATATTGAATACACTTCATCCAGTCCTGGAACTTGCATTACATATCTGATATTAATGCAGTTGAGACGTCCAGAAATATTTTCACAAAGACAGAGTTTCTTACTCTCTAATTCATTGCCAGAATCTCTTATGTCTACCCAGAGACCTGAAAATTCTAGACCTAGAGAAAACCTAGAACTGGACGCCGCCTTCGGTCCTGAATTTAGTATAGTACATAAATATACATTGCAAGTCCTACTGTCAATGAATACTTCAGCTTCAAACCATAATCACTAAAGAGCACACCAATCAGAATAACAAAGCTCAGGGTAAAACTGCATTCAACTTGATTGCGGAATACGGACTTCAGCAACAGAGTGTGGTCAATTGTCTGGATACTCTACCTGAACTTGGTTTCTTCTCCAAACCCAAAACTTTAACCTTAGATCTGTAGGGGGCGTGCATAAGCGCACCAACATGCCTAATGTCCCTGTCCTATTGTTTCTTTTATTTTTCTTATATGTATCCATTTCATGTCCTCATAACTATGTGTATACTTATACCTGTAATCTTATAATCACTTGACAAAATAAATCAAAAAAATAAAAATAAAAACAGATACCAGCCAAGAAACCTTGCTGAATGTCACTCATCTTGGTTCCATGTCATTAAAAATTTCTTTCTGGCAGCTCTGCTTTGTTATTTAATTATTTCTTCCAAGTGCTAATTGTTGCATCCCAGCTGGAAGAACTCCAACAGGGGAATATTGCCTCCCAACAGCAGTGTAAGAATCTTAAAACAACCCTTCCCCTTTAAGAAAGTTAAACAAAGTACCAGCAAAGGAGAAAAAACACTCTAGAGAAGCTCCAGACACAGGAAGTCTCGGCATACTGCTAAGAATGTAGTAAGAGTTAACAGAGGGGCAGTTTCTATAAGCAACACCACCAGAATGTTTCTTTCCTGCCTTCCTTACAGGATTAGCCCTGTAAAGTGGAAAAAAACAAAAGGAATTTTCTTCCAACAATTGGTTCTCCAAACTGCTCAGAAAGTTAACAACAGGTCCCAGCGAATAGATGAGAACGAGTAGAATCCCACCCCTGCCTCCAGTCCACAGAAAAACTTTTCTGCACAGAACCGGTCCCTGGTGCCCAAAAGTTTGGGCCATTGGTCTAGAGCAAGGATGTCCAACCTGTAGCAGGGCTGTCTGGGGAATTCTGGAAATTGAAGTTCACAGGTCTTAAAGTTGCCAAGATTGGACTTGATCTGAAAGGTAAGATGACCAATTTCATGTGACCCCACAAATTTAAGGCTGCATCATTTTCAAGTACTCTCTCTCTTTCTCCCTCTAACTCAGGGGTGTCAAACTGGTGAATGGCCAGATGCATCACGTGCAGATCACGCCCATCCCAGCTCCACAAAGGGAAAAACATTGCGATACAACAGGTGATGGCAACGTGAAGTTTGACACCCGTGCTCTAACTTGTCTCTCAAGCAGTGAAATTTTCTCTCTTCCTTCTTGTTCAAAGAATGTAGATTAGTGCTGTCCCCAACTGTCTCTCTCTTTCTCTTTTAATCTAGGCAGAGAATGAATCAAAGGAGAAGAGAGACAGGGTGAATTCATTTTGGAATTTGCAAGAGACAAAAAAAAAAAAGCTTTCTAGGCTTCCTCCTTCCTTCCCACCTTTCTGAGTGCTTGTTATAATTTTAAAATTTCTTCCTTGAAATGCTTGTAAGGAAACTGGGGTCACAGGAACTTTGTTTCCCCTTACAGTTTTCTTTATGTAAGCTCTACTTCACAGAAGGAAGGGTGAAAAAGAAAGAGTGGAGGGAGGGCAGGATCTTGGCCAATATTTTTTTCAAAAGAAAAATAAAAAAGATGTATGTCACAGTGGTGATATTCAAATTTTTTTACAAACGGTTCTGTGGGCATGGCTTGGTGGTTGAGGCAGGGGAAGGATAATGTAAAAACCCCATTTCCACCCCCCTCCAGAGGAGGAATACTGCAAAATCCCCATTCCCTCCCCACCCCACCCCACTAACCTGCTTTCCAGCTCCGTTCTCCTGTGCAGGGCAACAAAAGAAGATCCAACCAATCAGCTGGGATTCCGGTCAGCTGGGACTCGGGACATAGCAAATGGATGGGGGTGGGGCCAACCAGCAGTGGTATTCAGCGGTTCTCTGAACCACTCAAAATTTCTGCTACCGGTTTTCCGGAACCTGTCAGAACTGGCTGAGTACCACCTCTGGTGAGTCATTGAGATTGAATTGAGCACCTAAGGACAGGACAAAAAGTAACAGATGGAAACTAACCAAGGAGATAACCAACCTGGAAATTAGAAATATCCTGACAGTGAGAACAATTAATCAGTGGAATGGCTTGCCTTCAGAAGTTATGAATGCTCCATTACTGACAACAGATAACAGATAATCAGAGTTGGAAGGGACCTTTTAGGTCATCTAGTCCAGCCCAAGCAGGAGACCCTACACCATTTCTGACAAATGGCAGTCCAATCTCTTCTTGAAAGTCTTAAGTGATGGCGCTCCCAAAACTTCCGAGGGCAACTTCTGTTCCATTGGTTGATTGTTCTCACTGTCAGAAAGTTTCTCCTTATTTTCAGGTTAAATCTCTCCTTGTTCAGTTTCCATCCATTATTCCTTGTCTGGCCTACAGGTGTTTTAGAAAATAACTTAAGTCCCTCCTCTCTGTGGCAGCCCCTCAAATATTGGAAGACTGCTATCATGTCTCTCCTGTAGGTTTTTAAGAAGAGACTGGACATGGTATAGGGTTTCCTGTTTGAGCAGGATTTTGATTAGAAGGCTTCCCTGGTCCCTTCCAACTTTGTTATTCTAGAATTTTGAAAAGTTATGGCCTTTCCAGCCTAAGAGACTAGATCTTTGGCCCTAGCTTAATAAGACTTCTGGCCAAGGCAGTGCAGTGATGGGATTCAATTTTTTTTTACTACAGTTCTGTGGGCATGGTTTGGTGGGCATGGCAAGGGAAGGATACTGTAAAATCTCCAGTCAGAGGTGGTATTTGCTGGTTCTCCAAACTATTCAGAATTTCTGCTACTGGTTCTCCAGAACTGGTCAGAATCTGCTGAATATCACTTCTGAGGCAGTGGGTTGTTACAATGAAAATTATGAAAGCTATGCTGATAGTTTAAGGTCACAAAGCCTATAGATGGAATTCCTCATATCTTAAAAAAAACCTTTTAAATCTTCCAGAGAGTTTGCTACTTGGCATACAATGTACTTTATGTATGTTATCTGCATCTGTATTAGTGAATTACAAGATCAGTTCTTTGGCTAACAATTGAAATATGTTGGCTGGTCAATTGATATGGATACTTATGATATATACCTATCAGCCAATGTCTTAATCTATAACACGCTGTACAAATGTTAAGACTGTGGTTTATTTGCTAGAGGACTCAGAAGAGAGTGGAGACAACATGTTATGTTAATTTAGACCAATGGGTAGTTCTACCCCACAATCTTATTCCAAACCCTAAAGCTATCCTCAAAACAGCCAAGAACTGTACTCCCAGAATCTGCTGCAAAAAAAGTCAGAAATAACTTGTGCTTTTTCCATCTGATCAATGAAGGTCACATAAATTAGCTTCAAACAAGCAGTTTTCTGCTGGGATTGGGATAGATTGCAAAAACAATACCACATCATTGTGTGTATATGAAAGAGACAGAGTTTGCAATATTATGGTCATCATTTTGAAGCAAACACTGGACCCTGTGGAAACCTTGTTGTCTAGTTACTATTCCCTGCCAAGTAGCAGAAGCTACGAAGACCAATCTGGCTGGTGCCAAAACCCTCCAGAATCTTGAGGCAAGCACATCATGATGCGCTGGAAGCATGTGGAGGAGGGAAAGCCATAGAGCATGGATATTGATGGCAATTACCAGTAGGAATGATCATCTCCAAACTCCAAAGGTGCAGTGGAAAAATGGACTGAGTATCTTTACCAGGAGAACACCTTTGTATAAAAAATGGGAGGTGGCATGAATCTGGAAACAGCACCAAAATCCTGTATGTATAGCACTTGGCAATAGCAAAAGCACTTAGACTTATATACACTGCTTCATAGTGTTTTACAGCCCTCTCTAAGCAGTTCATAGAGTCAGCAACAATCTAAGTCCTCATTTTCCTGATTTTGGAAGGATGGAAGGGTGAACCAACCTTGAGCCGGTGCGAATTGTACTGCTGGCAGTCGGCAGAATTAGCCTGCAATACTGTATTCTAACCCCTGTGCCACCATGGTTCTTATAAACATTAGAGTGGTATTAGATCTGGTTTGTAAAAATCTGTAATTGATTAGATGGAGCAACATATTCTTGGCTACCGTCTAGTGCTCAGCTGGGTTTTGATAGATGAGTTCTGGGGGTTGCAAGCAAGGCCATTGTTTCCATGTTTCTTAACAGAGATGCAATGATTGCTATACATACACATGACAGGACAATCCAATTGTGCACCCTGTGAATATTCTGCATGCTGCACAGTGACCCTTTTGTGTTTTATGAACATTTTGCTGAGAAGAAGAAATATAATTATTTGGAGCAATGGGGAGAGGTGGTTCCATGGATGGATGTTCCTTTTGAAAAGGCTTGGGTTCTTTCAGGGAAGGAGTGCTAGTAACAGCAGTCTCTTTGCTTTTTGGAAACTCTGGACATTTAGGAAAGGAGTAAATGATTTGATTAAAAAAGAGAAAGATTTCAGAAGACTGATTATCTCATCCTTCTGGCCCATCACTGTTTCTCAAGCACTGCAGTCAGCTTTTGATTGAACAATAACAAGCAGCAACTTCTTATTTTCCTTCTTTTGTGGGTTTGTTGTATCCCCTGTGTCTATCTCACTTCAAACCCCACCCCCCATCTAAATTTCTGAAACTGTCACTTTTGTTAAGGAATATTGAATTATGGCTGAGATTATGTTATTCTGGATATTCTACTGTATAATGATAGCACTTCCTCTACAGAACACACAGTCAAAGAGAGGAAGCCTTCCCTTGAAGGTTTCTGCCAGGAAACATTAGTGGAGTCACTCTCAGAGGAAAAAGATAGAGCCCAAAGAAAGGAAGACAAATTATTTGCTAAAAACTTGCTATGGACTCCCTTTGATTATTGCATTGCCTTAGACAGAATTGTAAGGGTGAAATTTCCTTGGAGCTTAAAATTTCTTGATAATTTACCATACTGCTTTCTTTCTTTATGAATGATTTTAGAAAAGCTGATCTTCTAATTTTTCACTTGGTTGCTTTTAACTAGGTGTTTTTTTTAAACTCAGTTTTTCCAACTACTTTCAATAAACCTGCGTATGTGTTTGTATTTGCACTGATGTATATGTTTCTATGGAGCCTTTACTCTGCTAATTATATTCTTGAATAAGTCCTGCCACCATTGTCTCTATTCCTTGATCCTGAAGAGGTTTTGATGGCAGACCCTGTGTGCTCCAAGGCTATTGATTTGTGTGAGATTTATACTTCAGCTAATTATTTTATTAACAGATTATTTATGCAAACAGTTTTTCTGGCTGTGATGTACAAACTCATTAAGATGCTGCATATGATCTAAATTATAGCCACAATCCTGCCAAAGGTAAGCACTTTTAAATCCAATTGATTTCAACAGAAGACATAAGCACTTCTTAAATCTTAGTCATTGGATTTAATGTGTCTCAAAATTAATTTGACTTTATTTAGTTGGTCTTCCTTATTGCTCATGTCAGCAGCAGGTCCATTCTGTTTTATCCAAGTAAAGGTGTTCCCTTTGCTGTTACCTAACATAGTCATAAAAATCTCCAACTGGGAAGGGAAGGGAAGAAAAGGGAAAGAAAGGGAAGGGAAGGGGGAAAGGGGAAGAGAAGGGAAAAAAGGAAAGGGATGGGAAGGGAAGGGAAGGGGGAAAAGGGAAGGGAAAGGAATGGGAAGGGTGGGAGAAATTAATGGAATTACAGATAACAACAATATATGGTCAGTAATTGTGAAGCTCAACAAGATGGGTCAGTACTTATAGGCTTGCAATTAGTAAACTTTCTTTTGCTTGGCTAGAATCAGTTGAGATTCTTTGCTGCCCTGATCAAGCCACAAGCATGAATCGAGCTCAAGCGGATCTCTTACATCAGACCTTTTGTGGCTTTGAACTTTAGTAAGAGAAAGGTCAAATTTCTGTTTAGTCAAAACCTACTCCTGGAGGGATACCTGGAGATATTGTACATGTAGTTTTCTTGGCTCGATATGGACATGATTTGCCTTTCAGGTCTTCCAGTGTTCTTAATTGATGTATGGATGGATTGGTTGGTTTACTTTCCAGCCTAGCCTATAGTCATGGGATTTCCTGCTGGTTGCCCATCCAACCATCTGAGCAGATTGTATCCAGGTTAGATTTTTGGAAACCAGCTAAAAATGGCTAAGTGCTGCCACCTAGCCAATTTATAGCTGAACTTCCCTCCTTTGCAGAAATACATGCATACAGGTAGTCATCGACTGACAACAGTTTGTTTCGTGATCATTTAAAATTACAACAACACTAAAAAAAAGGTGTCCTGTGGCCCAGGATCAAGAGATCAATTTTTGCGACCTTCTGATGAGCAAAGTCAGTGGGGAAGTCAGATTCACTTAACAACTGTGCTCCTAATGTAACAACAGCTGTGATTCACTTAACCACTGTGGCAAGAAAGGTCGTAAAATGGGTCTAAGGTCACTGTCTCAGTTACCAACAGTAATTTGTGGCTGTAAGTTGAGGATCATCTCTGAAGGTTTTGTTGACAAGTTTCTACTCTATTATTTTTCTGATATAGGTAGTGCTCACTTAGCCACTGTTTGAAGTTATTGGATACTCTCCTGAAAAAATGTAGTTTGACCCAATCTGGAAGTTCCAATTGCCTCCTTCTCACAGTCACATCACTCCATTTTGGCCACTCAGCCATTTGCAGTGTCCAGTGGTCACATGACCACACTTTTATGAAACCCCCCCCCCCCAAACTGGCATTCATGTCAAGGTTCTAGGGAAAAAAACTCCCAGAGTGAACAATGGATTCACTTAATGTCCACGGTGTTCACTTTACAACGGCTGTACTTGCTTAACAATCAATGCAGTGAAAGTCATAAAATTGGGCCTAGTTGGAGAATGGCCCACTTTAGATGGTGACAACCTAATGACTGTAATTGCCAGGCTCATTGCAAATGTAAGTCAAAGACTATCTGTAGACCTCTCAGTCATGAAGTGTTGATTTCAAGTGGAATATATAACAATCAAACAATTATAGAATGGAGAAACAAAATCCAGATACTATATTTATTGACAGTTAGAATTAGCCTTTTCCTCCATTTTAAATGCTTACTGACGTTTAAATGAGTGAGTTGCCTTAGATTTGTCAAGAATATTATAATAGAGGGAGATTAACTTTTTTCTGCACAGGCTTTCTTTTTAAGTGGAAGAGACAGTCTTAAATTATTTCCTCCAGGATAGGAATTGATGTCAGTTTCACTTTTTCAGTCAAAGTAAAAGGTTTTGTTTTAAAACCTTTGGGGTATCATCTGGACTTCGTTCCAAAAAGTTTCTGGAACCTCATTTGGAAGAAATGCAAGAGATACAAATTATTCAAAAGAAGTAAATGGTGCTTACTTCACAGGAGATCTCTTCCTCCAAAGAATAACAACAACAGAGTAGGAAGGGACCTTATTTCAAGGTTAAATCTCTCCTTCTTCAGTTTCAATAATGGGTGGAAACTGAACAAGGAGAGATTCAACCTGGAAATAAGGAGAAACTTTCTGACAGTGAGAACAATCAACCAATGGAACAACTTGCCCTCAGAAATTGTGGGAGCATCATCACTTGAGACTTTCAAGAAGAGATTGGATTGCCATTTTCAGAAATGGGGTAGGGTCTCCCGCTTGGGCAGGGGGTTGGACTAGATGACCTACAAGGTCCCTTCCAACTCTGATTATCTGCTATCTGTTAGAGATCTTCTAGTCCAGGGGTTTCACTCAAGCCCATGGGCCGAATGTGGCCTGCAGGATGCTTAGATCTATCCCGTAGGGTCACCCTGAAATAACAAAGGACCAACCCACGGTGCCTCTGCCAGTGAAAAGGGAGCTCAAGTGGGCTCCTGTGAGCTCCGTTTTCACTGGCAGACAGGTGCAGGAGGCCGCCGCAGTCAAAAACGGAGCTCAGGAGCCCATTTTTGCTGGCAGAGCAGTCTCACCACCACAGGTGCCCTTGACACAAGTGACTTCAAGCTGGCTATGCCCACTCTGGCCACACCCACCCTGGCTTCCCTAGGTCAAACATAACCCTGATGTGGCCCTCAATGAAATCACCCCGTTCTAGTCCAACCCCCTGTACCAGTGGTGGCAAACATTTTTTGGCTCCCATGCCGATTATTGTGCTCACGCTCACGTGCCAGCACCCAGAAGGCAATGTGTGCTGGCCCCGCCACCCCCCATGTGCATGTATGTGTGACCCCCCCGCAATGTGCTGCATGTCTGCACATGTGCATGTGATCCCCTTGCCGTGCGCTGCTTGTCTGCGCATGCATGTGCAATTCCCCCACTGTGCGCCATGCATCTGCGCATGCACATGCGATCCCTTTGCTTCACACTGCACGTCTCTGCGCATGCATGCACAATCACCCCCATGCGCTGCACATCTCTGCACATGCACAAATGTGTCCTATGCACCCCACGTGCATGTGCACCAGGTACCCGACAATCAGCTGTCGGGTGGCAGCAGCACATGCGCATGCACAGTGGTGCTCTTCCAGGTGAGCTCTCACGTGCTGGGGAAAATGGCTCTGTGTGCCACTTCCAGCACGCATCCCATAGGTTTGTCCTATTCCATTTCAGACAAATGTTTATCCAATCTTTCCTTAAAAACTTCCAGTGTTGGAGCATTCACCAGCAATTTCTGGAGGCCAGTTGTTCCACTGATTTAATTGTTCTCACTGTCTGGAAATTTCTCCCTAGTTCTAGGTTGCTTCTCTCCTTGATTACTTTCCATCCATTCCTTCTTGTCCTGCCTCCAAGTGCTTTGGAGAATAGCTTGACTCCCTCTTCCTTGTGGAAGCCCTTCAAATATTGGAATAGGAAATAGGTACACAAAACCAGGAAAACGTCTTTTCATCCAGGAAGCAATTGTGTATATACAGGTAGTCCTCAAGGCCAACATTTCTGTAGCTAAGTGAGATATTTAATGTGAGTTTTGCCTCATTTTATGACCTTTCTTGCCACAGTTGTGAAGTGAATCACTGCCATTTTCAAGTTAGTCACATGGTTCTTAAATGAATCTGGCTTCCCCCAAAAAGTGACCATATGACCGGGGGACGTTGCGACTATCATAAGTGTGACAGTTGTCCAGCATCTGAATGTTGATCACGTGACTGTGGGGTTGCTGCAATGGTCGTAAGTATGAAAAACGGTCTTAGGTAACTTTTTTCACTGGTGTTACAACAGTCACTAAACAAATAATTGGAAGTTGGGGACTACCTGTGCTGAACAAAGGAGCCCATGAGTCAGCCTATGGATCCAATAAATTTTATTCCACTTCCCCTAGCTCAGGAATAATGCCTACTGACCAGTAGTAGGATTCAACATTTTTTACTACCAGTTCTGTGGGCATGGCTTGGTGGGTGTGGCTTGGTGGGCATGGTAGGTGAAGGATACTGTAAAATCTCCATTCCCTCCCCACTCCAGGGTAAGGATACTGCAAATTCCCATTCCCTCCCCACCCCACTAACCTGCTTTCCAGCTCCGTTTTCCTGTGCAGGGCAACCAAAGAAGACACATACACATCAATGGTGGGATTCAAAAAAAATTACTACCATTTCTATGGGTGTGGCTTGGTGGGTGTGGTTTGGCTTAGCAGGGGACAGTTACTGCAAAATCCCATTCCCTCTCCACCCCACTGACCTGCTTTCCAGCTCCATTCTCCTGTGCAGGGCAACAAAAGAAGACCAAGACGATCAGCTGGGACTCGGGAGGCAGAGAATAGATGGGGGAGGGGCCAGTCAAAGGTGGTATTTGCCGGTTCTCTGAACTACTCAACATTTCTGCTACTGGTTCTCCAGAACTGGTCAGAACCTGCTGAATTCCACCTTTGGTCAGAAGGGGAAGAACTGCACACATCAACATATACAGCTTTTTACAAGCACCAGTTCACTTTTAGAACTAAAAGAAGAATGAAAAACTCTGGTGCAAAAATGAAGTGACAATGCAAATATTTTTGTTCTGCTTGAAAGCAATATCCAGTCAATTCATTCCATCTCTGAAGGACATGAAGCAATTTAAGGCATGACCTGGTGAACGGTAACAGATATGAGGAATCATATCATTACATTACAAGGAGTGTGTAGCATAACGGTTCCTTCCAAATATTTGGATGAGGTTTGCACCTCCTTTCGGATTTTTGGCTTTCTTTTAGGCTTTGGTAAAGCACTCAGATTTCAGAGGTAGCAGTTAAACCTTCCAGCTACTCCTGAATTCCATGTCAGAATGGGACTTTTTGGACTATATGTGTATGTTCATGTATACACACACACATACACAAATACATATGTACATACATATTACCTACACAGGTAGTTCTTGATTTATAACAAAATTAAACCCAACATTTCTGTTGTTAAGCGAGACATTGGTTAAGTGAGCTTTGCTCCATTTTGTGACTTTTCTTGCCTCGGTTGTTAAGTGAATCACTGCAGTTGATAAGATAGTTCCCCAATTGTTAAGTGAATCTGGCTTCCCCATTGACTTTGCTTGTCAGAAGGTTGTAAAAGGGATTCAGAAAAGGTCATATGAACCAGTTGCCTAGTGCTTGAATTTTGCTCAAACGATCCTTAGGATGCTGCAAAGATCGTAACTGTAAAAAATGGTCAGAAGTCACTTTTTTTACATGCTGTTGTAACTTTGAACAGTCACTAAACGAAGTGTTGTAAGTCGAGGATATCCTCCTCCTCATGCAGAGAATATAAAATGAGCTGAATGTGCAAATCACAGCTGCAGACAGTTATATCAATCCATGCAAAAGACACCACAGCTGAAATGAAGAAGCTACTGATTTATTCCTGACTCTGGTTACACTAGGAAAGAGTCCTGAAAAACAAACACCTGAAGACATCCCTAAGGCTCCAGATACAACTCTGTGTTATTCACCACACACTCCCCACCCCCACCCCGCTGTCTTTGACTCCAACTTTGTGTCTATGGAATTCAGTAACCTAGAAAATGAAATAAGATTACTTGTCCTGGCAATTGCCTGCCGTTAACACAATTTAACAATTGAAACAAAAAGTGTTTGTGTGTATAGGTGTGCAACCCTCCCTTCTCACTGAAAAGGGTCGCGTGCCCAATCCTGCAGTGGAGCATGTGTGTGTGTGTGTGTGTGTGTGTGTGTGTGTGTGTGTGTGTGTGGTGAGTCTTGTGTGTGGTGTGTGTGTGTGTGTGTGTGTGTGTGTGTGCATGTGTGTCAGAGGTGGTATTCAGCAGGTTCTGACCCTTCTGGAAACCGGGAATGGACATTTTTGAGTAGTTGGGAGAACCAGCAAATACCACCTCTGAATGGCCCCACCCCCCATCTATTCTCTGCCTCCCGAGTCCCAGCTGATCGTCTGGGTCTTCTTTTGTTGCCCTGCACAGGAGAATGGAGCTGGAAAGCAGGTTAGTGGGTGGGGAGGGAATGGGATTTTGCAGTCACCGTCCCCTGCTAAGCCACACCACACTCACCAAGCCACGCCTATAGAAATGGTAGTAATTTTTTTGAATCCCACCATTGGTATGTGTGTGTGTGTGTGTTTGTGTGTGAGAGAGAGAAGAAAGAGAGAGGTAAGTAGAGGGGAGAGAGCGAGAGACAGACAGACAGATGCTGCCTGCCAACGCAGGCCCCTATCCCCCCCCCAGCACCTTCACAGAGTGAGAAAATATTGCATTTATTTAATATTGTAAGCTGCCCAGAGTTTCTGTGTGGCAAGATGGGCATTTTAAATAAACTTTAAAATGAATACATCAGTGGCAGATGTATTGGATACATGAATCCATTCGCCAAATCGTTTCCTTTAGAGTGCAGAATAGAGGCAAAATCACGTGGTGTCCCATTTTCCATCTCTTTTGTTTGTGCATAAATTAAGAACAGAATAAGCAAAGATGATTCTCCTTGAGAATATCCATCTTAATTGCCCACAATATTTCTTCTAATGGCTCTGGAAAATTCTGTGCCTTTCGCTATATCTAGCTAGAGACGTATTGATAATATGAATTGCTTGTTCATCATATCTTTTTGCTTTTGCTTGCCAATTTTCCAGCTGTTTTTTTTTTTAAATGTCTGCTGATGTTTAATAAATAAACAAGTGTCAGGCTACATTTTTTGCTAGCTGAATTGAATGAGGTGTAGTTGCTCTCATCTGGATATATGGGAATATCCTGGGTTCAAATGAAACTGGAAGTCACTCATAGTTATCAAGAGAAATTAATCAAAATGATATGGTTGATCTCAGCTTGTCTAATTATTTCCTGTCTTCAACCACAGCCTTATTAAGGTTATTAAGATATATGCTTAAGACAAACTCCATTTCCTGGTTGTGACTGATATTACTTTCATTTACTTATGCGCCTAATTAGTTCAAGTTGCATTTTAATTTTTGTTTTCTAGGAGCTAATTTACTCCCAAATAATTTTATTTGTTCATTTCTCTCCAAAGACAGTCTTTTTTTTATTGTTAATGTGCTTCTGGGTGTCCATTTGTCAAGTAAACAATTTGTTCTGTTTCCAAAAAAACACTTGGGTGACAAATAAGATAGAGTAGTACTGTTTCTAAACCCAAAGTTTCCTTCTCATGTGTATATCACAACATAGTCAGGGTTGAGTTGTGGCTAATAAATCTTTTGCAGTAGCCCCAATTGCTAGATAATGTAAAGGAAGAAGTGGTTTGAGCAACCACATCAAGATAAGTTCATGAATTAGTCTATCAATGCTCAAGGGAAGTCAGGAACATTCTTGGTAGAAGATGTTACCATTTGTGCTTGGTTTTGAGTTATTTGGTCTCAGGATCTACCTGGACCACTGTCTACATTGATATGGTATGTTTTGGTTTTTGGTCAACCTGTTTGTAAACGATGAAGGTTTGATAAGAAGCAGTTTATCTACTTCCATAACATTAGTTTAAATACGGATAATTCAATAAATGAAAAAGGAAAATAACCCTTGAAATGAACTCTTTTGTTACCTGCATTTGCTTTTTACATACTTAGCACTCTTCACTGCCATTTCTGCCAATGATGGATAAGCTTCTTAAACCTGTCATCAAGGAGCTCCACATTTTATCCTTTCAACCAATCCTGCCAATTCATTTCTTCAAGTGCTTCAGTGGGATGCTCACCGAGATACTCCTTCAATTTTGGTAAAATGTGGAAGTCACTTGGTGCCAAATCTGGACTGTATGGTGAACAGGGTAAGGAGGTGAGATCCAAGTTCTCAGTTGCCTCTTGGCTAGCACAACACACAATGCCTTGTTTGCCATATTACAACAAAGTTTCCTTCTTGAGCTTCTGAACTCCACCAACTCATTGTTTCAAAATTGTGTGTGTTGCAGTGTAGTACTCTGAGTTGATAGTGGTGCCAAGTTCAAGGAAATCCCTGTGAATAACATCAGTTGCATCGCCCAAAACTGTCATCATGAGGTTTTCAGCTAAAGTCTGGCTTTTGAATTTGTTTCCATGGGTGAAGCTTTTTGATGTTATTCCATTAATTGATGCTTCGTTTCTAAATCATAATAAAGAGCCTGTGTTTTATTGGCTGATGTGATGCTGTGAAAAAGCTCCTCACTTTCATCCATGCAGCATATTAAAATCAATAGCAAATTTGAGCTTTTGAAGTTTTCATCCCTGTTACCAGTATGAGATATGTTGTGCAAAAGCTTCCAATATTGAATAATGTCAGTAATGTGATTCATCCCTTTTGTCCATTGTTCTTAATTGGTTCATCATCCTTTTTTCATATGAAACCTGTTGGTTGCTGTCACAGATCATTCCCTTGGTTTCTGATCGCACAAATCACTGCTTCCCAGCTCACCATCTTTACATTTTTTCGTGCAGTGTTGCACAGTACCCATATGAGACCACCTTCTTCTTCTTCTTCTTCTTCTTCTTCTTCTTCTTCTTCTTCTTCTTCTTCTTCTTCTTCTTCTTCTTCTTCTTCTTCTTCTTCTTCTTCTTCTTCTTCTTCTCCTCCTCCTCCTCCTCCTCCTCCTCCTCCTCTTTGCATTTGAAGTGAATTTCAGCTGGAAGGACTCTTTCAGTAATGCTGGTTTCTTAATTTCACCAATTCTGGCAGGCTGACATCAAGGATTCCAGGAACACTACTTTAAGTTCTGTTTATGTATTTTTTATTTTATTTTATTTATTTGATTTGTCAATCACTTACAAGATAATAGATGTTAGTATAAACATGAGTAAGAAAACAGGGAATAGGTATGAATAAATGGGGACAATAGGACAGGGACGGTAGGCATGATGGTGCACTTATGCATGCCCCTTACAGACCTCTTAGGAATGGGGTGAGGTCAATAGTGGATAGTTTGAGGTTAAAGGAGTGGGGGTTAGAAGATGTAACAACAGAGTCAGGTAGTGCATTCCAGGCATTGATCTATTGAATTGAATATACCCATTCTTCTGTTAATAACCCATTATCTTAATAAAACTAACAAAATCTTGAAAGCCCAAAACCTTCACTGCCCTTTTTAAAAGCATCGCTATTTTGGAACTTTCTCAGGGAATGAGTAAATGTGTTCACCTCTCCTACTACTTTCTCAAAGCCAGAGCTAAATTCCTCTGCACTTGTAACTCCTACAGAAAAGCTTCAATGAATAAATAATGCTTTTTGTATCCCTACTTCCTGTCTGTGGATTCTAAACTAACGAGATTCATCAAGTATCTGCCAGGCATAATCCAGGACACGTGGGATACATTGGAATGATGGGAGAGATAAGCAAAGCTATAACCTAAGGACATCTAAACAGCTTCCTTGCTGAATTTAAACATATGCACTGGCTTTGGCAACTTCCTACAATGGCTTGAGGTGATATGGTAGCTTTAACTTTTGGTTGAAAAAAATTAGTAGCATTCAGAAGGCTTTCAGCACAGTACAGTGAACGAGAAAATTGGACATCTGGCCTTTACTTGGTAAAAAAAAAATATACAGGTGGCAGTTATTTGAAAGAAAGTGCCAATCAAAATGATGGGTCTCTCAAGTCACTCCTGGAATGGAAAGAATGAGCAGGAGGAAAGAGGTTGGTTTCTCAAACACAAACAAATTAAGGTTGGCAGCCAATGTGCCGAATGTAGAAAATTGTGCTATTGTCTACTGTAATTTACTAAAAATGTTTTCTGGAAATTATAGCTATTATTGCAATAGCCTTTCTTTCAATGGATATAAAAGAGTATTTAGTTTATACCTAGGGACATGCTGAGCTGCCTGCACTGAATAATTTGAGTTGCAAATTATTGCAAGCTGGATAGTTTTCTTGCCTGTGAGTGTGTGCATATGTGTAGATGGATATTAAAAGAGATAAAAAAAACCCCTGTTCAGTTAGGAAACTGTAAGATTCCTTAGTATCAGTCACTATTTTAGCTATTCTGAATTCCTTGGAAGAAGGGTAGAACCAGGGGTGGCATTCTGCCAATTCGGATTGGTTCTGGTGAACCCCTAGTCCAAAGATCAGCTGGGAGCAAACCAGTTTGCTCTGATGATCATGTGGACCCGCCTGCCCACCCTTGTGCTGTACTGACCTTTATCGTCCCAGCTGATCAGCACAGAAGAACTGGTTGCCGTTCCTCAGCTGTGTTACTCCCCCAAAGCAGAGGTGGTATTCAGCAGGTTCTGACCAATTCTGGAGAAATGGGAGCGGACATTTTGAGTCATTTGGAGAACCGGCAAATACCACCCCTGACTGGCCCCACCCCCATCTATTCTCTGCCTCCTGAGTCCCAGCTGATTGGTTGGGTCTTCTTTTGTTGCCCTGCACAGGAGAACAGAGCTGGAAAGCAGGTTAGTGGGGTGGGGTGGGAATGGGGATTTTGCAGTATCCATCCCCTGGAGTGGGGAGGGAATGGAGATTTTATAGTATCCATCCCCTGCCATGCCCACCAAGCCACCCCCACAGAACTTGTGAAAAAAATTTGAATCCTACCACTGCCCTGAAGTAACATAGCCCGTAAGGGTTTTTTCATTGTTTTTTACGCACGTGAAGGGCACGGTCACCAAACCGATTGTTATACCGGCAGCATCCCAACCCTGAGTAGAACTAATATGTAGAGAATGTATAATATAAAACTGAAGGAATGTTTATTAAAGCAATGGAGGGCACCTGACCTGTTCATTTTACAAAGCACATTAATACAAGCGATACACCGTTCCTCAGAGTATAAAAGTGGCCACCTTTGGAAAGCTCATGAAGTTGCATCAAGGACTGTCCCCATTCATCTGAGCCTGACTGAGTCCGCAGGTGAAATGACCCATTTGATGGGCTGTAAAATGAGGCAAAACTCACTTAACAAATGTCTCACTTACCAACAGAAATGTTGGGCTCAATGTGTGGTTGTAAGCCGAGGACTAACTGTATGAACTTGCTCCAGCCTTGCATTGCTTTCTCAAGATCACCCAATGGCAGCTATGCGTTACTACCCCCGCATGTATTTTGTGGATTTGAAAGGCCTGCCAAGATGTGATACATGGGTGATCTGTCTCCTGCTGCCCTGCTTCCCATCTTGAGTCCCTCCCCTCCCCCTTGTCTGTGTTGAGGACATCACAGGGAGAGGCACTTTCACGCTGGCTGCTCTCAGAATTGCCAGTTTGTACAAATGGAGTGTTTCAAAGTAGAAAAGCAGTAGCACGTATGTGTTGGACAAATCAACTCAGTCATGATATCCAGGGAAGGGGAAGGGGGACAAAGCACGAATGTCAGTCATCCGGGTTGATGGTTGCTAATGAGCATTTTGGTCAACAGCAGTGATGCTTAAAAGTCATACCCCTTGACACAAGGAAATGAGATCTGCCACCCAGATCTGTCAGCCCTCCCCGCCCAAATTTGTCATTCTTAAAGGCCAGCTCTCAGCAATCACTGACCCTGGGGGAGTAGACATATTGTGTAGACAACTTCATTCCACTTGCATCTCCCTGATTTTGGAAAGAATAGTTTTCTTTCTTTTTTCTAGGCTGGGGGAGTGGGGGGAGTTTTGCAGAAATGCTCATAGGCTTTGGTTGATTGTAACTAATATATTAAATTGATATGCTGCCCAACGTCCAATGAACCTGGATGGTTTACAATTGTTAAAACATTAAAAAACAATAGAGAAAAATAGGCAAACAGCACAAAACAAAAGAACCAAGAGGCCAGAGAGGAGCAAAGAGAATGAAAAGGGCATTGGTTGTTTGATGGAGCTCTCTCAGTGACACTTTAAAGCAGTTGTGAAGAACTGCAAGAACAGAATTGTATATTGAACACATGTTGCAGACCAATGCTATGATCCCATGGGAACCAGAACATTTCTTGAGGATTAGATCTAAAGCATTTCTCAGTACCATCATAGCCCAAGTCATTTTTTTCTTCCAGGTTGCTTGCAGTCCATGTAAATCTTATCATCCATATGGTTAATTTGCAAGATTGGGAGCTGTATGCAGTGAAATTTCATTTTCATGTATGCCGATTAGTGTACATTTAAAATGACAATAAGGTTACTATCACACAATAAGGCCTATCACGCAGCTCTGCATTATAAAACACAAAGGCTGTTTTCTCTAAGTAATGTAACTTATTTTATTTTACTTGTTTCTCACATTTCTCTACTGCCTATCATTATCATGGCATCACACTGGACAGTTTGATTCAGACTACTTTACCAAGAATTCGCTTTTATGTAAAGCCTCAGTTTCAGCAGTTCTGGGTTCTTGGAGCAAGATTGAAGAATGAAAGCTGTGCTTAATTGGGGATGGAAATTGTTCTGTTCTGTGAATAGAAATACTCAAGACCGGTGTTCATCAAACAACTCTTTTATTTAACTAACTCAGTGACTTCATAACAGAACATTGCCAGAGCTGCAGCAGCCCTTTTTATAGCGGCTGCTCGCAGCTTGCAGCCAATGACAGTTCTTTAAGTTTTCCCGCCGTCAGGAGGCCAATTGCAATAGTACTTTATTAACCGATCCTATTACGGCCTATTCGGCCAATCAGATTAGGGTATTTGGAGTCTTCTAATTCTTATAAATAACACCCCTCCCCTCTTGGTTTCGTCCAACGTG
>BHFT01047417.1:0-31685 GCA_004320025.1 Laticauda laticaudata | reverse complement strand
CTTGAGTATCTTCCAAAGGGCTGATTTCTTTTAGGATTGACTGATTTGATCTCCTTGCAGTTTAAGGGGTTTTAATTTAAAAAGGTAATTCACATTATTTGCATGTCTTTTTCAGTTTTTAAATAATCATCCAATTCCATTTGTAAATCCAATATTTTGTTATAAATATAAATCATAATTTCAAGTGTTCCTTAAAGTCCATTTCAGTGAAANTTCCTTAAAGTCCATTTCAGTGAAATTAGAAGAAATGTGTATTCTTTATAAAAGATTTTGATTCCAGTGCTGAGTTAAATTACTCAAGCATTTCTTGGACCCAAGGATCAAAAGCTTCCTTTAAAATTGCCATATGGTGCTCTCTAATGATCAATCTTCCAAGTCTTCTTATCAGCTTATCAAATTAAGCAGATAATTTTTCCCTTGTGAAGGGTTCTTTCTAATTAACTTCATTGTATTTCAAAGTCTTTCCTTACATCAAATTCATCCAAACCCTGAGCATTTAAAAACTTTTTAGCAATAATACTATATGCAATATTTTTGTTGTATATTTCAGAAAATAAAGAATTTACAAAGCTGGAAACATGCAATCTTCTCTCTTTTTAAACAGATTGAAGCGTAACTTTCCTATCAAGTGCTGGACTTTCAGTTCTCAAGGTATTTTATTCTAAAATAAATAAATAACAATAATTTAAAAAAGCCTGAACTACAAAATGACTAAAAAGATGAGGTGTGATCAAAGTTTGTGAAAGGCAACATTTAGCGCTCAGAGGATGCTAAATGATGAAACTGGCAACTCCCAGTTGATTGCAAGTGACCACAAACATACCAATTTCTGGCAACAATTCACAAAATCCCCAGCTAACCAAAGCACATGAGGGTAATGTCAAGACATAGATTTAATCCAGAAATAATATTTGGCAATATGGATCCAGATAGTATCCACTGTCTTTTGGCACAATATCTGCAGCTGTGAGTGGGGTGTCAATTAAACTACCCCTATTGGAAATATCCTCAATGAGTCTTGAGAATGAATTACACTTACTGGACAAGAGGGACTCTGTGTGGGAAGGGCTGAAATAATCTGTATGTCCATGTATGCATGCATGCTGGAGGAATGATACAAATGTGGAAATAAAATTTTAGTTTGAAGTGCAAAGCACAGTAATTTCTTTAAAAGATAATGCAGAACTTTGGAAATAATTTGGGAAAATGCTCCAGGGTACACAAGGATATGTATATAGCAGCTGCCTACCACCCTTAAAACATCCATGTCACACAGCTGTTCTGCACAGCTGTCATATAATACTCGTAAAACATATGATTGCTCTAAAGTAGGAGTGTCAAACTCACGTCATCATGGTGCTATCACATTACATATTGCGATGTTTTCCCCCTTCTTTAAACCAGGCATGAGTGTGTCCAGTGCATGATGCATCCAGCCCATGGGCCAGTCATTTGACAGGGTGGTTCTAAGGAGTTGCAGTCTGGTTATATGTTCAGGCACAATTGTGCTCCAAAGCATCTTGTTAAATGGAATCTGAAGCATTGCATGTACATGGTATTGCCATGGTATTACTGTAGCCATCAAATCGAATCAAATCAAATCAAATCGAACCAAAGCAAAGCAAAGCAAAGCACAGCAAAGCAAATCCATATCTTGCTTAATCTGCTTCTCTGACACTTTTGAATCTCTGTCTAGAATTTATTTTGTGGATTAATTAAAGAGCCATATATCCTTTCCAATTTTATAATATTATGTTTTATGACATGTTATATGTTAATTTCTTTTTCTTTCTTCTTCAATGGACAAAAATTCTTCATTTCTTTTAATATCCAACACAGATAAAATGTGTGAAACTTTTATGAGTTAAATTTTAATTATAGATGTAAAGCCATTCAGACTTCTGTTTCTTCCTCTGAAAACATTTGCTTTAACTCCTATTCAATCCTTTCTTTTAACCTGTTTATACTTCAAGCTGTCTTGTATTTCTTGCCATATCTTCATGGATTTTTTTTAATTCAGGAGTCCTTGAAAAAAAGAAAAACAAGAGCCATTTCCAATCTTACTTTCTATAAGTTCACCCTAAAATATCTACATTAAAATAGTTATATTTGAGAAGAATGCAGTATATCCTATATGAAATACATTTTAAAAATATTTAAATCTAGATTATATACAAGTTATATAGAAGTAAGTGAGAAATAATAACAAAATAATAAGAAAACAAATACTGGATTTGATTTTGTATCTTGGGAATTTTTTTATTTGAGGCTCCATATGTCAAGCTTATACTAAAACAGAACAATTTCTGTTTGAGAGTTTATTAGAATGAAAACTTTACTTCGAAGAAACAATATACTAGATTTGTCAAAGGTTTATAATTGTCAGTATGACCAAAAAGATAGATTTACAGTAGAAATCAAAAGTTTATTAAAATCAGATATATAAGTCTCAGTACTATTGCTATATTGTTTGAGGTTTGAGAGTGGTAATCATAGTGTTATAGTGGTTCTCCTTTCTCTGCAGAGTTGTTAGAGAACAAGAAAACTAACTCAACATCCCTACTTTACTGGGTTCATTTTGCCCTTCTTTCTCTCAGCCCTTATGTAAAATCAATATGACACTGCATAAAATCAATATGATACATCATCATCTATTGGTATAAATCATATATCATCAATATATTAATGATACCAAATTGTACATATCTACTGTAGACCAACCAGTGATGCTTCAAACATCTTTTAGTCTATCTGGAAACTATGGTTGATGGAGAAGTCAGAATAAGATTTGGGGGAGTACAGGGACTTTGTGTTTATTGTCTCTGGGGACTCCCCACTTTGGGCCTGGATGAAGTTTGGGCCTGGATGAAGTTGTATTACGTAGATAGAATTGTTGTGTATTCTTGAATTCTCTATTCCTACTAGAGCAACTTATAGTGATCATGGCCAAGACAGTCTTTACGGGAATTCAGTTTATGTTTATTTATTTTACATATTTATGTGGTCACTCAACTCATACACAGGTGCTTTTATGGGATTTTTTAAAAAAATTGCATAAAAATCCACAACATGAAATCCCATAAACTTCCCTTCTCCAGCAGCAGCAATACAATCAAATCAACCACTTGATCAGCTCCATTTAAGGTTCCCAGGCTTGTTGACAAAACCATGCCTTCAGGACCTTTCAGAAAAGCAGGAAGATCAGGGCCAATTGAACCATGGGGGAATTGCATTCCATAGAAAAGGGGCCACCACTGGGAAGCAACTGATATTGTTCCCAATGCTCTCTGACCTGTGCTCATATATTGGTTCATACGGTCCTGTAGTGTGACAGCTATAATGTCTGATTGAACTTTTTATGTTGTGGGGTGGCAGGTTATTCAGATACAGTGGAATCTCTGTTTGCAAACGCTTCTGTTCATGACCAAATCGGGTGATGAAAAAAAAATCTTACCTCTAGTCATGAACTGATGCTCGGGTGGCGACCAAAGGGTGGCAATTTGCCCTTCCATGCTGATTTTGCCTTCCATGCTGCATCATTTTTGTTTAACATGCATGCACTTCTGGTGACGAGCAAATTGGGTGATGACCAATTTTCAGAATGGATTACAGTTGTCACCGGAAGTTCCACTGTATTTGGATGGTGCTGTTCCTTTGTGGGGGCCTTTCATGATCAAAGCCTTCTTCCTTTTGTTAGCCAGTCTCGGTGGGAGCCTGCTGCTAGTAGATGGTTCATCAGCACTTCTAGGCATTCATGCACTGCTGTTAGTTTGTTTAGCTAGTAGATATGGAAAATGTCCAGGCTAGGTTGGGTGTTTCATGTTCTTGACCCACTGTTGTATGTTTGCTGTTGTGATAGTTCTGTTCTGGGAAATTGCTATGGTCTGCTCTAAGGTCCTGAAGCCACTTTGTGGCTAGTCTTATGTGTCTTCTCTTTCTTCCATATGCTCTTCCAGTGATGTTCAGCTTCTGTTGTTGATGACTCTGCTGTTACTAGTGTAGTTGGACTACATGTTAGATGGTTCTTTGGAGAACAAGGCTTTTATCTTCCTGGCCTGTGCTTCTTTAGCATATCACCTTAGTCTGATAGCCAGAGCTTGGAGCCTTTGTTTAGCAGTTTTTAGGGCTTAAGATGCCCTTGTATTTTTTCAGTAGCTAAATCTTATCCCTAATCTTTACATCCTTCTGTAATTCTACCAGATGACTAGCCTCTTTCTGAGTTGCCTTGATCTTAGTCTCTAATCTCATTTTTGGGAAAAAGTGGGGGAAGGGTACACATTGATGTTCTTGACCATATAACTGATTATAATGGCTGTAGCATATACCTGCTCTTAGTTTGAGTTATGGTGGTATTTCACAAACACACATGAAATCATAGCTGTAAAATTAAAGGTTTTTGTATATTTGGTTGTCTAGAAAGTGAATGTACTAATTTAATTGAACAAAAACTCATTCTGCCTCCAACTCTTATTCTCTTCTTTTACATATTGTCAGGTGCTTTAGAGTTAGCATAACCATCTTTGTAAAAGAGATGTGAATAGCATAAAGAAATTACCAAATTACTGTTTGAAGCCTGAATAGAGAGAAGAACAGCAATGTATGGAAATCTATCCACTGTGCTTCAGAAATTAAGAACAAAAAAGCAGAAGTTTGAAGAAATATTCTTGCATTAGCTACTCTCAACCATCTCCAAATCCATCCAGACTGATTAGAACTTACAAGAATATCCCCAGGAAGTCAAAGTAAAGAATGAAAGGAAGGCTATTTTCCTTAACAAAGCTATAAATGAGCATGTCCTAGAAGGTCAAAGTAAAGAATGAAAGGAAGGCTATCTTCCTCAACAAAGCTATAAATTAGCATGTCCTAGGAAATAATCATATAGTATGATAAAGCTCCTTTGCTTCCAGTTAAAGTCTTTTTTTCCAAATGTATCTTGATTAGCACTACTTTCCTTTCCTTAGAAAAAAGTGAAACCTATTTTTGCATAAATTTAGCTATACTTTAGCTTTCAGCATGATTGTTCTATTGATATATGATATATTTCATACTTCTCTCCAAACTGAGGTACTTACAAAACAATTTTACATCAAGTTCATTTTATGGAATGCTAGTTTCCACTCAGACTGATTTAATATTCTCAAAGCAGTTTCAGATTACTTTGGAAGGTTAAATTGATAAGCACAAACAATAACAAATTGGAATTAATATTCTTCTTTCTGTCACATTTTAGGAAGACTGTCCCATTGGTTTTCCCATTTATACATATGAAATGTCTATTAAAAACTAGAATTAGAAAAACTAATTCTACTTAAAATTAGTTTAGGGAGGGAGGGAGGGAGGGAGGGAGAAGGAGAGGGAAAGAAGCACAAGAGATAATAAGTAATATTCTTGTCAGCTTGCCTTTATATTCTCAAACATACATTTTAGGATTATCAGATCTAGTTTACAAAAATCCAGATGACAAATAGTTTATAGAAAGAGATATTGAAAACTCTGATGTTATTTTGTAGTCATCTGCAATTCTGAAACTGAGAAGTCCTTGGTGCTCTCTAAGCTTGATTGTTTTCTTGCAGATGTTTCATTACCCAAACCAGGTAACATCATCAGTACTAGTCACTTCTGCAAGAAAACAACCAAGCTCAGAGAGCACCAAGGACCCCTCATTTCAACTCTGAACTACCATACATATGTTGCCCTTTATTGGTATTATAGAGCTGCAATCAAAGATCTCTCCCAATTTACAAAGGAAATCTTATATAGTTTAACAATGACAAGATCAACAACAATAGTTGTAACAATATTAAATTGTACTTAAAATGGAAACAAACTATTCCATAATGTTATCTTAAGTAATTAAAAAAAAAAACCTCTGTCTTAACTTTTATTTCCAAAAGGTAATAAAGGTATATCACACCTCCTGTCTAGTTCTGTTCTGGTCATTAACAAAGTGGGCATAATGTAGAAATCTCAGCCCCTCTAATCTCCCAGTAGTCACAGCCTATCAACAATTTTCTTTGCATTGGACATTTCATTCTTATTGAAAGAAATGGACTGCTGATATCTTGGTGTCATTGTTTCACTGCATGGAATTGGACAATACAGATTTGTGCAACCTTAACACTTATAAGCAAGAGAATGGAAACAGATAGCTCTGGGCTGATCTAGCAGGACTCTTTATGTTCTTTGGAGAAAGGGTAATACAACTGGCACTTTAAGGAACTTAAGGTTTTGTTTATTTCATTTTTTTTGTCCAGACAATCATTTTGGTAATGTTAAGCAATGTGAATCATTGTATATATTGGCTCTGTCTTTTTAAGGTAAATTTGTATAAGGAGATCATATTTTATTTTTTTATGAATGCCTCAAAGTTGTTCTGATTTTTAAAAATCTGAGGTATTACAGAAAGTATATTATACTGAACAGAGAAGTTTGGAATTGCTACTTGACTTTACTGTTTAGCCCTATCAGATTCGAGGACAACATAAAATTGTAACTAGGAATGTTCTGAGACTGATACAAACAAGAATGACTGTAACAATAAAAGAGGTTATTTTGTACAGCCATGCATAATACAATTGATAATGTCATTTTTGATGTATAATCACATGAAAGTACAAGAGATCCTAAATGGAATAAAAACTGTTTTAAGAAGGAGGAGGGTTTCCATTTTATTTAGGCAATTTAAAAGTTCTATGGGAATGAGGCAGTACTCTTAGGGTAGAATTCCCTAATCAGTATATTTCCAGATATTTTTGACTGTAACTGATAATTCCAACTAGGATATCCAAGTAATTTCCATAGAGGAATATAAATGCACATTAAGAAATCAGTATATAATGGTTCAACCCAACAACAGAAAACACAGATTCTTGTAAGATCATTTTTAAAATTGTTAATGCCAATTGTTTTTATTTTGGTTTATAATATTCTAGGAGTTGGTCTCTCCCTATCCTTACTTTCCAAATACCCTAAAAACCTCTAAAGGTATTTTATCTCTAGGCAATACTTATGGGTGAACAAAAATGAAAAGCAGTGAAGGATTAAGCCACATAATGAAGTTGGAATTCAGACCATCAGCTCCATTTTCTTGGTCTTTAAATAGTTAATCTGAATATGACCTATCCTCCATGTTATAATATTAGAGGAAACTAGCTGTTTGCTTTAGGCATAAAGTTGTATGTCAAGGGTTTTTTTTTTTTTAGTTTATCACAGGTACTGGTGCAGGTGTTGGCAATGATCCTTATACAAAATGTGGTACATGAAAAAGAGATGTCAGGAGACTGATCAGTAAACATTTCAGATTGCATTTGGCTCTCTTTTCCCTCAATATGCCACATGATTCCATAAATGATTTTTCCAGGTCTTGCAGTTGAATATGCAGCATTTTTTAACTGTAGTTGCGTGCTTTGACTCACATTATGCATTATTTAAGTACAGAAGCATAAATCAAGGAAGAGTAAAGTAAGTATAAGCAAATCATTTTATGTTTTTAATTGTGTTTGATCATGACCTGAGTATCTGCTCACGATCAGCTTCAAAAATTTTCTGAAATTTTTGGTCGTTACCCAATTTGGGTAGAATCAGAAGCGTTCATGACCAGAGGTTCCACTGTATATTTAGGAGAAACATAAAAGTTGGATTAACTCAGTGGAAATAATATACCGAAGCAGTGTATATGCATATCTCCCACTTTTCTTAGAGAGGGAAAGAGATACAATGATGTGAATTATATACTGGTAATCCTGGATTTGCAACAGTTTGTTTAGTGACCGTTCAAAATTATAATGGCACTGAAAAAAATGACTTGTGACCATTTTTCACACTTACAACGATTGGAGCATCCCAGTGGTCACATGATCAAAATTCAGACGCTTAGGAACTGACTCACATTTATAACAGTTGCAGTGTCCCAGGTTATAAGATCTCCTTTTGACAAGCAAAGTCAATAGGGAAGCATTTAACAATTAACTTAGGAACTACAGTGATTCAGTTAATAACTATGGTAAGAAGGACCATAAAATGGAACAAAACTCATTTAACAACTGCTCAGTTAGCAACAGAAATTTTGGGCTCAGATGTGGTCATAAATTGAGGAATACCTGTATTGTACATCCTTCTTTGCAGATGCAGATGCAATTAGATAATTTATCCCATTTTCAGGATGATAAGAACATGGTAAAACAAGAACAAACAGGTTTAAAAATTAAATTAATTTGGACTGAACACAAAAGGGTCTCATCTTTACAGTTACTTTGGTTGTACAAACTAATGTACAGAATGAGTATTAAATAGGAAATATTTAAAACAAGATTGGAAAGAAAGCAGAGACAGTTTAGATGGAACTGATAAGATCTGAAAAAGAGAGAAATTGAAATTGTAAAAAGAAAAACAACAAAAAAAGTATTTGACAAAATGGAAGCAATGATGCTTGCAAGGAGAAAAAGAGATGAAGAAGCATTGATAATATTGCTAGTGTAAATTAGATTGAAGTAGATTTCCTTTTTGTCTTTTCTCCCCTCCTGCATTCATTTCTCTGTTTTTTACTTATGTCTTTTTATATACTTTGCATAAGGTCACCTATTTTGAAATGAAACAGTTAGATGAGTATGTTTGCACCTATTTTTTGATTCTTAATCAGTACACTTAAAAAAAGGAGCAAGAAGAACAGCAAAATAAATCCTCTAGCTTGAGCAGAAGCAATTTTGAAATGCTGGTAATGGCCTCAAGTTCCTTCTGATATTGGATTGATTCAAAATGCTAATGACTTGGAGATAAAAGCCTTTGCAGTCCATCAATAATGCACTGAGTTAGTCAGTCCCTGATGTATGTCAGGGCGGTCTTCTACCTTTTTCTACTTTTTATAGCTCTTCTTTGGATGAATTCAACTCAAATTAATACAAGGGCTTTTAGTATAAATATTATATACTCTAAGGGTTGTTTTTTTTGCTTCAAGCACTTATTATTTATAATTTCTTTGAGCTTGCTCAGTGCTTTTCAGTTTTCTCATAATAACAATGGATTTATAGTTTAAAAGAAAATGTGATTCTGAAGGCATTCTACTGCCCAACATGAGTTGAAGGCCATGAAAGGAAACACCATGTAGAATGGTGTTCCACATCAGCTGCCCACTAATTGGCCCTCAGATATGTATGTTGTTAAGATTCCAATAAGTAATATTTTACATTGACAAATGCTCCAAGCAAATCTAGGATTTGCTTTAAGAAAATAGGAAAATAAAGTCAAATGGTAGATGAAAATGTTGTCCAAAATTTGATAAATCTCTAACAGTTTTTGACACTTTGTTCAAATATTCCTACTTATTATCGACAGGGCTTTGAGAGTGATGTCGCCATCCAGGAGAACCCTCTACTGATGTATCTGCCATTTACTGTGAGGAACTGAAGCTAAGTTTGCTGTTTGTGCTTGGAAAAACAACTTCAGTCAGACAAAAAGACTTCACACCTCTGCTTCCTTAAGGTGAGGCTCAGCTCATCCCTTTCTCCAAAGAATATAATATGAGAGGAGAAGGGTTCATTTATTATTCTAATACCAACACCACAATTTGCTGAGAAAAATACCACAATCTCAAGTGTTTTGTCCGGAAAAACACGAGGTAGACCGGGTTCCAACAGCAAAGTCTTTATTTAAATCAGATGTTAAGAAAGAAGGAACCATTGGCTCAAGCCGCGCCGGTCTTTTAATAATCTTTTAGCCGGCCGGCCCTTGTAGCCCAAATGACAGTTGTTTAATTTTGCACCGCCTTCCCGCGGCTGCAGGGATTGCGCTTCAAAAGGAGCCAATCCCTTATCGTCTTAGCAGCCAATGGGAAACTGCATTTATTTGAAGCCGGGGTTATTTGCATACAGAACACCCCCGTCCCCTCTTGGTTCAGTCTTTAGTTCGTGACGTTAGTCTCGCAATAGGCGGGGCTTCTTCTTAGGGGGCTCGACTTTGACCTGCGCGGTTCATTTGTTCGGTGTCTTTCGAACCGGGCTTGGAGGTGTTGCCTTGTTCCTCTTGCTCTTCCTCTGGAACCGTCTGGAAGGGTGAGGCCTGCATCATGCCGCCGCCTGAGTTGCGTTGGGCCGGCGGCTTCGCCGCTCCCTCCGTTCTTCTGGGCAGGTTGACGTCAGCTCTGTCTGGCCTCCTTTGGTGGATTCTTCATGCAATTTTCTCCAAACAGTGAGTCTTCGTTTTGCTCTTTTGATTTGTCTTGTTTTATCGTGCATTGTTTTTAAACAGTTCTTTATTCTGTATTTTGCGTGTTTCCCCCCCCTCTTTGGTTTGAAAATTCTTCTATTTTTGTCGTAGTTTGGTTGTGTTTCATCGCTCTCTTTCTAAGTTTCGGACCGGCAAGCATGGTCAATGCTGCCGCTTCCACTCCCTGCCATCGTCTACTGTTAATCGGTTATGACTTTTGGGCCTGTTAGGTCTGGTGGATTTGTCCCAGGTACCCACAGTGGGTGTCCCGTAAAAATTTTTTGGCGATATACCAGCGTCGCCAATCTTTTTTTTAAAACCTCTTGAGTCGTGTGGCAGGAGTCAGGGGGTTTCTTGGGTGTCGAAGTTTGGGGTGTTAGGCGCATCTAGCTGCGATCATCTGAGTTTTCTCCCCATCAGTAGTTCTGATGGGCGTTTGCTTGGTTTGTGGGTACTTGGTGTTATATGTTGGGCGGGTAAGTAGCCTGTTTATTTTGGTTTGTGATGTTCCCCATTTCCATTTCTTTCATAGGCCTCCTTGGTTAAACCTTGACCATTCTTTTCAAGCCCTACCGGTTTGCCGCCCGCGATGAAGCCGGCGCTGTGGGGCATGTCTTATACCTAGGAGGCTTAGGTATTGTTCGAATGGTAGGCGGTTAGTTGAGGTCCGTTATCGGGACACTTAGTACGTTCTGGCAGGCGGGTGGCGATCGGGCAAAAAGTTTGTCTAGTTCCTTTATTACATTTTCTCGTTGTCGTTTGAATTGGCTATCGATTTTCACCTTCCTAGCACAATTATGCGAGTATGCGTTCCACGACAATCAGAAACGTGTGTCCCTTAGTGGCCTGCGAAGCAGTCGATATGGATCCGCGACCGGGGCCCTTGGTATTTCCCAGTCCCTTATAGGTGCCTTGGGGGGAGCTGGGTCTTGGCTCTCTGGCATCTTGTTGACGACGGTGACCCAATATTTCAATTCCTTATCAATGCCCGGCCACCATGACATACTCCTTGCCGGCGAGGCTTTTCATTTTCAAACAAACTCCCGGGCTGCGCCCTCATGCAAACATTTTCAGAACCCTTGTTTGTAATTTGTTTGGGGATGACTACCGCTCACCCCACAGTAGACATCCCTTCTCTATAGATAGTTCGGTTGCTGGTCCGGAAAGCGTTTAAAAGTCTCGCTTTTTGATTTTCCGGCCAGCCTCTACCTACCCAGTTAAGTATTCGGGCGTCAATGGGTCTTTTAGTGGCTCTGGCGACATCGTTCGCGGAGATTGGAGGTCGGGGCATGTCTCTATTTTGTAGGCGGTCATCGTTGGTGCCGGGTCTTTTCCGTTGCTGGCAATGGTGCTCTGCCTTAAAGCCGTCCGCCATGGGGAAATTTGTTTCCCTGGCCGGTTTGTATTAGTTGTATGAGTAGGATGCTAGAACTCAGCCACCTAGTCTATTCTGCGGGGACAGGATGTTTTTGGGGTGCTGGGTTTGTTTTCCCGCCAAAATTCCAAGTAGTGGGTTTGTGGGTCTTGACAATGTTGAAAACCCGCCCGTACAGGTATTCCATGAAAACGTTTTTACCCCAGCGACAATTTGCTGAGCCTCTCTGTCCAGTTGGCTGTTTAGTTGCCGCCTCGCTTTGAAGAGTTGAGTAGTAATGCGACGGTGCGCCTCTCTTCCGTCTGGAAAGTTGGTGGCTCAGGAGATGGCTCGACTCCAAAACGGTTGATGCGTCGCAGGGTACTCTGCGGAGTGGTAAGGGCGTCCTGTCGCTGAATTCGGATGAGAACGGTATTCGAGAGTTAGCAATCTTTTTATTTGTTGAAAGGCTTTTCTGTTCTTTGTAGCCCCCAAGTGTTCCAAATTGCTTTTTTGGTCTCGTAACCGGTGTGTAGCGTTCTGCTATTGTGGCCTTATTGCGTAGGAATACGTTGTAAAAGTTTATTAGGACCCATAGAATGCCCTGTAAACTCGCTTTTGTTCTTTGGCTTCTGCGTATTGGTGGTTGCGTGTAATATTTTATGGCTCTTTGCATGTTTCTTTTCTGTACTTCGGTGGTGGTCTGGTGTGCTACAAAAGATGATACCCCTCTGCTTCGCCGTCTAATTAAATAGCCCAGAAAATTCGAACGGACCTCTTTTTTTGGCCATAACAGCACTTTCTTTTTCACTTTTGGTCCTAGCCTCTTCCCTGGACACTTGTGTGTGTAGTACCCTTTTCCGTAGTGTCTGTTAAGAAGTGACATTTTATGTACTCAGCACTCTTTAACGTTTTTGCTGAGATCGTAGCGACGCCATGAACTGCTACAGGCAAGGCTAGAATGAATCGTTAAGTATCGTATTTCCTCAAATGCGTTTACGTCACTCCTTGTTATATACCGTATTCCTAGGAGGCGTTTTGTCTCAAATCATGAATCCATTCGTGCAATATATTAGAGATATACAATCTTGCCTCTCAGGTGTTCTCTACACTGACTCCAAATGGAGTCTTCATTGACATCTGAATGCCCTTTGTGCAGTCACTCATAGTCTGTGCTCGTGTTCAGGGTCTACCTGGGAAGTCGTTGGTTGCTTGGCCAGATCGAGTTTGGCGAAAACTTTTTCCTCCCCCCAGGGAATGTAGCAAGTGCTGGACTACTGCACCGGGTATGCGCTCTGTTGTTAGTGCGTGCGTGGTTCAGGTCGCCTTGTAGTCACCACAGATCGGGGATTGACCCGTCGGGCTTAATCGGTGACTATTGGCGTTTCCCATTTGACATGGTCTACAGGCTCTAGCACCCCCCCTGGCTACTAATTTATCTGTTTCCTCTCGATTTTTGCTTTTTAAGTCAAACGGGGACTCGCCTCCAGGCTTGTTGTTTAGGTCTTTTAGGGCTACCTTTGCGGGTCTAGACTGAAAGAAATATTGGTTTCCCCAGTAACTATTAGTTTTTTAACTATTGAAAATTAGGGATATCTATGTCGTCATTATAAGCACTGCTGCCCAAATTGGACTGCCCAGCCGAGAGGTCGAACACGTTCTTGGAGATTCCAAGAGCTTGTTCGATCACTACATGATAGGGATCTTTCCTCCCAAGGGTGGTCTGTTGTGCAATTCGACTCCGTGGGTGCATTGCGTTCCTTTATCCCGGTCATCCCGCATGGCCCATAAGGCCGGCTCTAGTGATTGCACGGAATCCATTCGTACTGCCACAGGTCAGGCTCGCCGTCTCAAGGTTTGGCAAAGCCTTTAGGAAATTGCCTTTCATTCGACTTCCACATTGTTATGCAGGTCTACAGCAGAAGCCTCTAGTTACTATATCTCGGCCGTGCGGCTAGTATTATATTGGCAGATGTGGAGAGATACTGTGGAATTGGTACGCCCAATTAGCCCCATACATGACTACCGCGGATTCGGTGGGCCCCTGGAGTCCGTAATTTGGTAAAAGCGTTTGTTATGATAACCGATGGCACCAAACTATTGATTCCTCTTTTTATCATACTAAGTATTAACTTGTCGCTGATTAGTTTAGATAAGCGCGGTGTCGTATTTGACTGCTTCGGTGCATCCATCTGACGTTGCTTTATTCACTTATCAAGGTGTTTATCCACGCAGAACTAGCTAGACAGGACAAGTACAGATCTCCACAGAAAGTCTTCTGCACCTCCTATTTCGCTAGATTGTTGTGTTTTTCCGTTCAATGTTCACTGTTTACGTTTGACTTTTACCTTTCCGCTGTTCCGTGGCTTAGCTAGAGTCTTCATCCACAGCCGTATTGTAACAGTTTTGGAGACATGGTGTATTACTCTCTGTACTGCATCTCTTTTTTGTCGTTTGCTCTCGTCTTCACAATGCAGAGCGCCAACTTTCTCTACCGTCCCGCTCGCCGTAGACTGGTGCACGATAGCTATCGCTCTTGTACTCGCCGAGGATCTTAAAAATTGTAAGAACTATGTATTAACGTGTTGGATCTATGGAAAGAAATAGCAGACTTGTGTACTACTGGGTAAAAAATTGTTGTGTGTAGCGCTTTAAGTCATCTCCGTCGCGGCATTCATCTAGAACTAGTTGTCTTCAGTGGGTTCCTGCTGACCTTTCATCGTAATTATTAGTGACACCTAACGTGTTTCTTGCCAACTTCTGCAGTAGTTAATAGGTCTCAAGTCTGTCCTTTCTCATAAAGAAGAAAGTAAAAATCCTAGTATCTTTAATATTGCCTAGTCGCATTCTTTGTCGTGGGGATACTATTCTGGCTCCGCTTACCTAGCCCCTGCTTGTACAAAGAATTCCTCTCCTGGACAACATATTCTTTTCAGCGCTCTTTACATTGCCTCGGCATGCTATATTGTCTCGATAGAGACCTCTACGCTCCATACCGTCAAGTCATGGTGATCCTCGGTAGGTCATTCGCCCAATACGTACATATTCGTTCCTCGAAAAAGGTTAGGCGTAATAACTACGTGTAGATATGTCTCTTTCTCTCGTGGTACCGTGTGAGAAGAGTTTTGTTCGCTACCACATCAGACGTCATGTAATTTATTCCTACATGCATTTTTATGGGTCTTCATGGTGTTAACGCGCCGACTCTTTTCGACGGCTTCGGCGGCTTGTGGCTTTCCGCTGATGGCCTCAACTAGGGTTATCTTCGGCTTGTCAGAGCTTACTGTGTGCCGCTGAATCGCTTTAGCCCCTAAAATTTACTCCGGTCCCTCATCGCCTTCGCTCGAGTTTGAGAATTCGCATTCTCCCCCTATCTTGTCGGAGTGCGGCCACGAAAGTCGGCTTACCGTCTCACCTTTTCTTTCTGGTCTCTCCGGTAGAATTCGTGCCGTTCTTATGAGCGTGTTGTTTTTACCCCCGGGGGTTGGTTTTGGTTGGGGCGGTAAAAAAGTGTGGTTTTTCAGTAGTTTCCGGAGTTCGGACCAGGTTTAGCTGCTTAACGTCTCGGAGGCTTCGCCAGGGCTTTTGCCATTTGAAATGGTCGTCCGCAGTTGCGTTAGAAAAACGGCTCTTTTGCGGTTGTTCGGAATGTCTTCCATCTCGCTTGCTCTCTAGGTACATCTGGAATCGGGTCTGCATTTACGAATCCCAGTCTTCCTTCGTTGGGGATTAAAAGGTGCGGGCCGGTGCGTGTCCCAGCCATTTCGTTGTCGTCTGGAATTTTTCTCTCACCGCGTGCTCGTCTCGCCGTTTAGACGATCCCACCCTCGTCGCCAGTGTTTTGTCGAAAAACCACGAGGTAACCGGGGTTCCAACAGCAAAAGTCTTTATTTAAAGTCAGGATGTAGAAAGAGAAACATTGCTCAAGCCGCGCCGGTCGTTTTATATCTTTTGCCCGGCCGCTTGTAAGCCAATGACAGTTGTTTAATTTTGCCGCCTCTCCCGCGGCTGCAGGGATGCGTTCAAAAGAGCAATCTCCTTTATCGTTCTTAGCAGCCAATGGGGAATGCAATTATTTGAAAGCCGGTTATTTGCATACAGAACATCAAGCATCCCTGCTGGGATTTCCTGCCAAGCTAATGGAACCTAAAGGTTGGATTCTGCTGGTTTGCACCAGTTCGCTAGAACCAGTTGTTATGATTCATGGGTATTTTCGGATAACCAGTAAATTCGGCCTCTGGCTGTTCCCACCCTCTCCAACCCGCTTCGCACTCTCTGCTCAGTCAGTCCACTACTGCGCACATTGTCAACATTGCAGCCTGCTATTTGGCCTGCCCGCCAGGCTAGCCATTGCTGCCTGCCTTTCACTGCCGGCAGAGTGAAAAAAGCTTGCAAGTCTCCCTCTTGGGAAATGCCAGAGAAGCAGCCCGATGATCCTGTTTCTCTCTGCTGCCCAGGAGCCATTCCCAAAGGAGTGGAACTTGCAAAGCTTTTTGCTCTGCTAGAGAGGCCTCTCCCAGCAAGAGCAGGTGAGAGAAGCACCCCAGAGGCTTACATGCAGCCTCTCCACTTTCCTTTCCAGGCTGCAGCAGTCCTTGATCTGCCTTCTCACAGGTAAGCCTGTAGTCACACCTAGCCCCTCTCCCACTGTCCCTGGCCCTGCTCTGCCATCCGCCCGGCCTCACCCTACCATCCAATGAGCCTTGCCCTGCCCTTCCATGGGCTTCCCCATAGCTTCCCTGGCCTCACCACGAGCCCTCTGTGAGCCTCCTTTTAGCTCCCTGCGGCCTTGCTACATCTTTCCGCAGGCTTCCCTGTAAGCTTCCCCAGCCTCGCACTGGCCCTCCACAGGGCCTCACCATACCTCCCCCAGCGCCTTGCCCCTACCCTCTGTGTCCCTCATCTTTGTGTCCGTGCTGGGCCTCATCCTGCCTGGACACCAGCTTCTTGACATGAGGCCAGCTGGGGGCTGTTTCTGGGCCAGTCCAGCCAGCGGATGGTGCCAGCAGGCATCCCTCAGGGTGATGTGGCAATGGCAGTGATTTGGAGAATACCACAGCCATTCACTTTCTCTGCTGCAACTGGGGCTATAGCTGAGCCTGTAGTTGGGGTGATAGAGGGTGCCCCGAAAGGCGAGATTCAGGAACTCTTGGGGCTGTTTCCCTCCAACTGCCCCCTTGCTCTGCCAAAGGAGGACAGATGGATGTTCCGAGGGCCAGGCTGCCTCCTTATTTGTTCTCCCACTGCCACTGCTCTGAGCGTTGCCGGATCAGTGTTCAGTGACCAGGTGAGTGTGTCACGAGAGAGAGTTTGGTGTTGTGTGTGTTGTGCGCAGAGAGAGAGGATGAGAGAGGAAAGAGAGAGAGAGATAGAGAAGGAAGGAAGGAAAGAAGGAAGGAGTAGAACAGATAAGAACACGGAAGGAAGGAGCAAGAAAGAAAACAGGAAGGGGAATTAAAGAAAGAAAGAAGAAAGAGGAAAGAGAAAAGAAAAGAAAATAAATAGGAAAGAAAGAAAGAAGGAAGGGCGAGAGAGAGAAAGAGAGAAAGAAGAAAAAGAAAAGAAAAGCAAAGATAGGAAGAAAGAAAGAGAAAAAAAGAAAGAAAGAAAAAAGAAAGAAACTTCCAGCTCAACTAGAAATCTAAGGCTTGGAGCAATTTAAAGGACCCGGCTTGAAAATGGATGGGCTGTTAAAGCTTCTAAAAAACTGGCTTCTAGCATGGATTTGTGGCTTACAGCAGCAGCAACAGCTTGGAGCTTGTAAGAAGGGACTGCTCCTCCACCACAGGCATTGCGTTTTCCAAACCCGGCTTCTGGCTGCAGGCATTGAGATTGTAGGGCAACGCTTTTCCTTTGATCAGATCAGCAGGTAAAAATGCTACATGCAAAGAGGAAGGAGCCGCATCCTAAGTCCAAGGGGTCAAGCAGGCGAGATGGCATTCCCATCCCTACTAGGGAGATGATCTTGCCTGGTGTTTGGGGCATTTCTGGGAAATTTGGCTGGGGGAGGGGAAAGGAAGGGCTGGGAATTGCGCCTCTTAGTGTTGGTTGCCTTTTTGATGAGTTTGCACTGTTTGTGTGGTTGGCCTGTGCATAAAGGCCGGGGCGCTCGCTTGCATGCGCACGAATCTGTTGGTGTGTGTGAGAGAGGGGGGGGGAGGGAGGGAGGGAGAGAGGGGGAGAGAAGAAAGAAAGAAAGAAAGGAAGAAAGAAAGAGGAAGAAAGAGAAAGAAATAGGAAGGAAGGGAGAATGTGTGCGGTGTGTGTGTGTATGTGTGTAAGAGAGAGAGAGAGAGACACACACACACACAAACAAAGAGAGAAAGAAAAAGAAATAGAAAGGAAGAGGGGAAGAGAATTGTGCTATATTATTTTCAATTGTTCCATTATTTATTGTATATTAATATTTTACACTGTTCTACACCTAGAGTGATTTTACTGCTTTTCTTTTTCCCAGATATTTTTCAGGGTTTACAATACATGCATTCAATGTCTATAGTTCAGAAATACATGTGTGTTTAACAGAGTTGAAAGGAACTTTGGAGGTCTTCTAGTACAATCCCCTGCTCAGACAGGAAAACTGAGGATTCCAAACTCTGAGTAGAGGTCCTCAGAAAGGTGTCAGAGTAACAGAATAATATTTAGAAGGGACCATGAGGGGAACCCTATACCATTTCAGAGAAATGGCTGTCAAGTCTTTTCTTAAAAACTCCAGTGTTGGAGCACCCAGAACTTCTGGTGGCAAGCAGTTCCACTGTTAATGGTTCTCACTGTCAGGAAGTTTCTCCTTAGTTTTAGGTTGCTTCTCTTTGTTCAGTTTCCATCCTTTGCTTCTTGTTTTCCTTCTGGTGCTTTGGAAAATACATTGCCCCACCTCTTTCTGGCAGCCTTTAAAAGCCTGTTGCCTATCATAGTCTTGGGCAGAGCATTTGAGCCATTTCCTCCTTTCAGTGGTCCATGAAAGTACATCTATAGTACGTAGATAATAAAGTCAAAAAATGGTGAACAACATTTTTACAAAACTATAGATAAGTTGAGGCTGTGTGTGACAAGGAATGGCTGGGAGAGGAGAGACATTGAGTTGGTCATGTCCATGCAGTCACATGAGCACCAAGCCACGCCCAGCCACTTACGTGACCAGCAAGCCATGCCCAGCCAGTAAACCACACTCACCCAGTCACATGACCAGCAGGCCACACCCATAAATTAGGCTATGCCCACATAACAGGTTGTTAAGAAATTTGAATCCCACCCATTGAGCCATATCTGACCTATTTATCCCACACAGATCCTTAGCCTGTGAAAGAGAAATCCAGACAGTGTGAGGGTGAGTGTAGGAGAAAGGCAAGCAGATAAAGAAGTGAGAAGCACCACCTGGACATTTACAATCATTATAGGCAAGCAAGAGGTCTATTGATGAACTGACAGAACCACATAATTTGATATCTGCTTGGGGCTTGCTTAAAGCTTGAGTTGATAGCAACCAGAAGAGGAGCAATCATAGAAGCAACACTTAATCCCATCAAGTGAAATAACTTTTGGAGGGAGGCAAAGGTTGCATACCACTCTGCAAACTTTAAGACTTTTATTTGTTTTAAGGACTGAATATTATTTATCTGACTACATTAACTTGCAAGATCTATGAGTGTGAAGTTAATCCAGGGCAACTACCTGTGATTGGGAAAACGATGATTGCAATAAAGCAATGTTTATAGACATCTTCCATGCTGTAGTGAACCATCACATTTGCTCCTGAAAGGAATTCCTCTGGGTTATATAACTTTGAGGTACTCTGAGATACTCTTCTCAGCATCACAAATCACACTAAAAAGAAGTCTTAAAAATGTATGTTCAACATGAAATTATAACACACAAATAAATTTGTAACTTTTCTGAACTGGAAAAGTTGTTGCTCTTGCTCTTTACTTCCCTTTCTCTAAAGGGCACAGATTCATATTGATTTAATAGTAACTAAATAGATGCAAAGTGCAGTAATTATGATTATTATTAAATACAAGTACAAAAGTATGACTAAAACTCAACATTTTGTATATTATGCATACAAAACCATCTTTCTCCAACAGATGGTTGTTAAATCAATTCCATTTTTAAAATATACATGGAACGTAGTTTGCATTGCTTTTGTCTAGAAACTAATAAAGCATTATTTTCATTTGGAATAAAATTGTTGAAATCACCACAATGAGATTATAACCTACCATAAAAGTCTGAAACTAATATTCTTGTGTTATTCTGTGGCAGATTTACAATATAACTAGGTTAATTATAGCTATATTTGTGAGCTATATTTCACAATTCAGTGCATTTTAATTAACACTGCAGAAATGCATTGTTTATCACAGACAACTGAGACACAACCTCCCCCTTGCTGGGGGCATTTTCTGTTAGTGGAATTTATAAATGATGTAAACTTGAGGTTGCATCAATTGACGCATAGTCCCCTAGGTTCTCCTTTGTTTGCATGAATCTCTTCTGCTCTTTTTGAAACAAAGAAGTGAATTTGAGATGGAATTCATATTTGTGTCTTTCTTCAACATTTTTGTGAAATGAAGCATTACGTTCAGATATGAAAAGGTACTCTTCTTCATTTAATCTATTCTAAAATAAACACATTTTCACTCAATGGGTTAAGAAACAATATAATATGATGTTAAGAAAAATTTTGTTCTTCTTTGTTCTGAGCAACATCCATCTGGTGATGACTGGTAGTTTCCAGCAAAACGTTTAAGATTTTTAGTGTTGGAACTATATCACTATAATACAGTTTAGAATAGAATTATTTATTGTCCAAGTGTAATCAATATCTTTGATGCATATGTTTTCAGTTTACATAAAAAGAAAAAAAACACATTCTTCAAGAATCATAAAATATAACACTTAGTGAGAGTCATAGGTAAGTAATCAAGTAAGCAATCAAATCATACTAGGAAATAAATAAAACAATATAAATCATAGAGATACAAGCATCAAGTGGGAGGAAATAGATAATAGGAAGGATGAGTAGGATAATAATACAGTCTTTGTAAATAGTTTGACAGTGTTGTGGGAATTAGTGTTTAGCAGAGTGATGGCATTAAAGAAAAAACTGTCCTTGTGTTTAGTTGTTCTGGTGTGCAGTGCCCTATAGTGTTGGTTTGAGGGTAGAGGCTGAAACAATTTATGTCCAGGATGTGAGGGGTCTCTGGATATTTTCATTTTTTGACTTGTGCTGTATAAAGGTTCTCAGTGGAAGGCAGGTTGGTAGCAATTGTTTTTTCTGCAGTTCTAATTCTCCGTTGAAGTCTGTGTCTGTTTTGTTTGGTTGCAGACCCAAATCAGACATTTATAGAGGTGCAGACACAATAATTCCCCTGTAGAACTGTATTAGCAGCTCCTTGGGCAGTTTGAGCTTTCTCAATTAGCACTTTTTTGATGACATTTTTGTCCATTTTATGTCTTGAGATATGATAGAACATAGAAACTTGAAGGCCTCTACTGTTAATACTGTGTTGTCTAGTCTTGTAAGAGGAAGTAGTATAGGAGGATTTACCTCCTATACTAAAATTTACCACTGTTTTTATGGTTTTGAGTGTGTTTAGTTCAAGATTGTTCCAGTTGTTCCAAAATTGTTCCAGCAAACTTCAGTACTTTAACAGAGGGAACTTTTGAGATGCAGTCACTGGTATATAACAGAAGAAGTGGAGACAACACAAAATCTTGCGGACCTCTTTGCAAATTGTTACAGGTATTTGATGTGATTTTTGCCTAGCTTCACCTGCTGCTTTCTACCTGTTAGGAAGCTTATGATCCATTCACAAGTGTGATCAGGTACAACTAGTTAGTTTAGTTAGAAGAATGCCTGGAATGATGGTATTGAATGCTGAGCTAAAGTCTACAAAGAAGACTCTTGCATAGGTTTTGGGAAATTCAAAATGTTATAGAATGTAGTTCAGAGTCATATTAACAGCATCATCTGTCAATCTATTTGCTCAGTAGGTAAATTGTAAGGGGTCTAACCAGAAGTGTTATTCAGCAAGTTCTGACCAGTTCTGGAGAACTGGTAGCAGAAATTTTGAGTAGTTTGAAGAATTGGCAAATACCACCTCTGATTGGAGATTTTACAGTATACTTCCCCTGCCATGCCCACCAAGCCATACCCACAGAACCAGTAGTAAAAATATTTGAATCCCACCACTAGGCCTAACAGTGGGTCAAGTAACTGTGTATTTTTGATATTTGACTATCGCAATATGGAACCAAGTTACTTTGCTCATAGTCTCTTTCCCTCCCCCCCCTTCCTCTCCATTTTGGAAAATCCATCTGTGTAGTAGTTAAGGTAGAAAAGTCCTGTTTTCAGTCTACTATCTTTGGTTATTTTTGGACAAAGAGAAGAGAAGAATTCTGTCATTATGTATGGAGAATTGAAAAGTGCTCCAAATATAGCAGAATTAGAATTCTTAAAAGCCCTCACTATTAGGCATGGTGTTTGGGTTGTGCTAGATATGCAGCAACTATGGTAAAAAGATAATGTGCTGGTAAAGGCAGAAATATATCTACATGGAGGTGGATGGGAACATTGTTCCTTGCCTCAATGCTTATGATAATGATTTCCTCCTGTATTTTGTTGGTTCTGAGTCTTGCCATTTCACCAAGTTTGTTATATCTTTCTGAATTGAGTTGAGACTCTAGGAAAGGTGTACAGAAGAACAGCCAGGATGATTAGGGGACTAGAGACTAAAACATAATATGAATGATTACAAGAACTAAGCATGGCTACTCTAGTGAAGGAAAGGACCAGGGGAGACGTGATAGCAGTGTTCCAATATCCGAAGGGCTGCCACAGAGAGAAAGGGTCAAGCTATTTTCCAAGGCACCTGAAAGCCAGACAAGGAATAATGGATGAAAATGGATCAAGGAAACATTCAACCTAGAAATAAGGAGAAATTTTCTGACAGAAGGAACAATCAACCAATGGAACAGCTTGCATTTGGATGTTGTGAGAGTTTTATCACTGGAGGCTTTCAAGAAGAGATGAATGGACTGTCATGTCTCAGAAATGGTGAAGGGTCTCCTGCTTGGGCAGGGGGTTGGATTAGATGACCTACAACAAGGGTCGCCAACCTTTTGGACCCCAGGTAACATCAAACTCATAATTTAAAAACCCAGGAACCACTAACCAGTTTTATTTTCATAATTTAAAAAACTCAGAATAACTCCTTAAATCATTCAGAAGCTACCTGAAAGGTATTCAGGATAAGTGAAATCTTCCAGAGAAAAATCTGATGACTGAAAATAACCTAAAAAAAGAAAAAAAAAGTCAAAAGGAAGCAAAATGGCTAATGGCTCTGAATTCAAACTCAGTGAACAACCTGAATAATCTGAATCACCAGTTCTTTGGATTCTATCTGAAAATGTTCCTTTGCAACTTGTGAAATGTGACATCTAGAGATAGGTCAACAAATGGTTCAAGAGCTGAAAGTAAAAAATCATAAAATAAGCAAAAGGTGCTGTAGTTCAAGATCAAGTAGTTCATGCAAAGAATGTGATTGCAGCAAAACGCGCATGAAATGGTTTGGAAAGACTGAGTGAAAGAACAAACTTGTTGGGAAGTAATAGCAAATGAGCCTTCCCAGTGGATAATGATGCAGGAATGTATAATTGCAAGAATTGTCAGAATTTTTGGAAAACCTATTCAACATTGTGGAACACAAAAAGGACAAGCACATAATAGCCCTGTTTCTTTGCAATCTTGGAAAATCAGACTGCCCCTTTGAAAATGCCCTGAAGATGACAAGTAGATCTAGCTCTGTTGTTTTAAAAGGAAGCATTCTGAATGAAATGGGGTAATATAGAATAATGACACTTCTCCCTCAGAAAAAAAAATCTGAAAATCATAGATAAATGACATGGACAAGAAACAAAAGCATGTTTCAGGTTCAAGAAGGAGAACCACTTGAAAACAAAATATATATCTTGTTTTCCTGAAAATATGGCCTAACCTGAAAGTAAGTCCTAGCTTGATTTTCACACGAGCCCAATGTAAGCCCTACCCTCCAAAAGAAGCCTTAATTAAGATCCTGCCCACTTCAGAGTAGACGGGTAAAAATTAAGGTAAGGTGGGGTGGGGTGGGGTTTGTGTGGAACTGCCTTACTACTGTTGTGGTTAGTCGGCAGCAGGTGTGGTTGGCTGAAGAGAGCAAGGACTCAGATGAGGGGCCAGGACCATTAGGGACTGGACTGCTGCCTTCAGAGATTGTGGGGGCTGGCAGCAGTGATGAGGAAGTTCCTGAGGAGCCTGTGCTAAGCAGGGGCGACTCAGAAGTAAAGCTGCAAGGTAATGGCCCTTCTTTCAAGAAGATAAAAGTCAGCTGTGAAAGGAACGTACTTTGCAGAAGGCAAAAACGTTTTGAAACTCCAGCATCATGGACATTCCAGTACCCTGAGTTTGTGTTTGAAGATTCTTATTTTGCAAATTATTTCTTGTCTGTTACATTTTGGCAAGTCTTGCACAGTTTGGCAAGGCTTGTGTTTATCACAGCTAATTATTTTGTAAAAGCATTACAAGGTTTCTGTTCCTTTTGGATTGTATTTGATTTGTTGGAAAAGGGCATGGGTCAGAACAACTACTCACCTTTGGACAGTTGTAACCAAGCCTCGCACACCCCAACAACTACCTTGCCAGTCCATTTCTTCTGCAGTTGGCAAGGCTGGCAAGACTTTCCTGAACACCTCTGTAGCTGATAACAAAGCTTCAGATCGATCCAGAGCTCTGTTATTGGCTGCAGAAGCCTTCAGGGAAGCCTTGCCAGAGACTGAGTGGAGGTTTTGGATTACCCAATTGGGAATTATATTATCAGGCAAAAATATTGATGTAGATGAAGGAATGGATCGTACTGAAAAATGCCAGATTATTTACATTAGAATTTACAGTTGGGTTGGCATGCATTCTTGTGGTATAAAGAAAGTAAGATACATGGATATTTTAGGAGACATTACATTAGAAATGCTTTATTAACAATATGGGAAAAAATAAGAGATTATCATTATATGAAAATACCAGTCTGGTTATCAACATTAGAAGCTTTTACATATCCACAGCTATTTAAAAAGGAACATACAATTAGATATGAAGAAATTCTAAATGAAAAGGGTGAACTCAAAACAAAGCAAGAATTAGACTTACGAGGGATAAATATAAATTGCTATTCGTATTTGCAAATACATAGAAGGTATGAAAAAGACATTAAAATGACTGGGTTTTATAAGGAATTGACTGAATTGGATAAAATCCTAACAGGCACTGAAGATAAGCTGATTAAAAAACTATATGTTTTTTTATTAGGACTGAAATTAGAAAATGAACGAGTAAAAGAAACAATGATTGCGTGGGGGAAAATGTTTGGATATGGAATAGATTTAGATAAATGGCAGATATTATGGTCTAGAAATTATAAATTAACTATGTCAAAAACCTATAAAGAGAATTTGTATAAGATGTTTTACAGGTGGCATTTATGCCCAATGAGAACTGCTAAGATGTTTAAAGACAAGTCGGTGAACTGCTGGAAATGTCAGAAGCTACCAGGATCATACTACCACATGTTGTGGACATGCACAGAGGCTAAAAAGTATTGGACTAGAATACACTTGTGGCTGGAGAAGATGATAAAACAACCTATAGACTTAAAACTAAAGACATTTTTATTAGGAATTTTGCCTGAGAGTTATAACAAAGAGTTAATGTATTTGATTATCAATATATTAACAGCGGCTAGGATTGTATTTGCACAAAATTGGAGAAATGAAAAAATTCCGACAGAGAAAGTAATTAAGAAAATAATGGAATGTGCAGAAATGAGTAGATTGACAGTGGCAATTAGAGAATAAGAAGAAAAAGACTACTATAAAATTTGGAATTTATTTTACGAAAGGTTGAATTGTATAAGTATAATATAATATATGTTACTGATAAATAATGAGTTAGAGTAAGAAAATGAATTTGAAATATATTACTGAAAGTCAATAATTGTAAAACTAAGAGTAATAGAATAAGTGATTTTAGCGGTATAAAGTATTGATTTGCATGATTATAACTTATGCAAGTTAAATATGGATGATAACATTATTTTATGCATGAAGAAATATGTACCCAACTGACACACTGTAGAACAGAAAGAAGGTTTTATGTTTGTTTTTTGTTATTGTTATTAAAAAAATTAATTAAAAAAAGGAAAGCCTTGCTAGCTACAGAAGTTACTAAAGGCCACTGACAGTGAAAAGGAGGCTGGGGCAACACACACAAGTGAGGTTTGTCAATGGATGCCATACCTGAAAATAAGACCTGTGGTCTCTCAGGGACCACGAAGGACTTTATAAATACCTGATAAATATATGTATCCACACAGTTAAGTTTCCTCTACTAGCTAAAGATTCATCTAAAGTATATTTCAGTGAAACTTGAAATAAATATTTATTGTAGGAATATTTGGGTGGGTTTTCTTTCTCCTGTCCTATTGATCCACTCTGAAGCATTAATGAGTAATTTTTCATTGAAAATCCATCTATGGATTTCCTTACTTTAGTTCCTGTATCCCATTAGAATGGAGAAAGACAAGAGCCTTTACTGAATTCTGCAAATTATTTTTAATTTAATTTTAAATAATGAACTAGTACTACAAAGGTAGCATTCATATTCAACATTATTTTGCAGAAAAAAAAAAACAGCTACTGAAGATGATTCCTCAACATGACACTAACAATTCAAATAAGACTATTCTCAAGATTAAACTATTTCATTATCCTCTTACTAGGAGCACAGGATAGAATAAAAAGCTAAACAGAGAAAAATTTAATTTAATTTAATTTCAGAACAATTTTTAAACCTTCTAAATAGTCCACCCTGAACTGATTGGAACTGAAAAGCCAGTCTGAGTGGCTGAAGAGATATATACATCAAGAATACTGCAAGTCATTTACAGATTTTTTGCCCACAAAAAACCCCAAATCTCACTACTTGGTACATTAATGAGCATATAAAATTCACTTTCAATGTACATTTTCATGTGCTTGTCAGTTTTCAAGACTTCAGTCCATGATCTAAAAGGGGTCCTTTACTTTTCCTAGCTCCACTGACTCAAGTGCTTTAGGTTAATTCCATGCAAATGTTCTATATTTTTGTTACCAAAATTCTTGCTTAAACTTAAGCTTCTATTAATTTTGGTTAAACTTCTCACAATCAGAATTGCCTTTCATTTTTCAAGAAGGAAGAAGGAAATTTTGGCGAGATGAATGGAATTACACTTTCTAAAAATTGCGGCTTGTAGATTTTATGTTTTCTTTACAGCATGTAAACTATGTCATAACCATCAAATAAATTGCTCAACTGTCCTTTGTTTGTCTCTATGTACTCTAGTTAGTATAGTCCTCAAATGCCTGGGAAATCTAATAGCTTTCTAGCATTGATAGGGAATCACCTTTCTAGAAGATCAGTTCATCAGTTTGGATTTCAAAATCCAGGACAAAACAAAACAAAATGCTTAACTGAGCAATTATATTTATTTGTCTCCTGATATAGTCTAATCTTCTTTATCAGAAGGATTAGGACACTTGGCTCATTAAACTAAGCTGCTTAAATTCAAACCAAGGAGCTAATGGGATTTGTCAGCCACAAGGACATGGCATGAGGTTAAACTGGCATTAAACAGATCAATATTAAACTGTGAAATATAAGATTAGGAATTGCTTCTGAATCTGCTTTGCAAACATGAGAACTACTAGGGGCCAGCAGGCAGATGTTAAGGCTAATGACACAGCACCCATTGGGAAGAGCATTAAATATCTAGCCTGGCACTGAGAATCATTCTGTTATGTAGTATGCCTTGTTAGGGATTGCCAATGCAATCCCTCATTTGACACTATTGATGTCAGTAGAAAATACAAACAAATAACTAATACAATTGAACAAAAACCAAACCAGAATGAAGCAGCATTTTAAGGAGCTTAAAATAAAGACAGTACCTTCATCTGAAATATGAAGATCACAAGGAATATACTATTGCTCTCAATGAAAAAAGAAAACAAATATGAAACTGTTGTGTTTTAGTATAACTGAAGTTTTTACTCAGGTCCGTAATTCAGATGGGAAAACCTCTTGAATATGATTGGCTGGCCTGTCTGACAGCCCCTATAAAAGGGGAAGTGTCAGACAAGACCAGTTGTTCAGTTCTCACTGTTAGCTGAATAAACAAGTTTGACTGTTACCTTCGGCTTCCTTCACCCACTACAGAACATTTCTATTTCAAGATAGTTTATTTATTGTAAATATTTCTATACCATGGTATTTATATTAACAGTACAGTGGTTTTTTTCTGTTTTTTTCCAATTTCAAATTTAAGCCAAACTTGACTTATTTTATAAAAAAAAATAATTAAGATAAGAAAAGGTTACTATTTAAAGGGGTGACTGCCAGGAAATTCAAGGGCTGTAGGCTAGACTGATAAGGCAAAAAACATACCAGAAGAACAGGGCATGGATATTTCTATATAGACATTAACAGTTGCTTTTGAAGGAATTTTTATTTTTTAGGTTGCAAGCAATTTTCAACCACCTCAAACCAGCAGTGGGATTCAGCCAGTTTGCACAGCTTCTGGTGAAACAATTGTTAAATTACTGATCCACTGCTATCAAAGTGAATCCTGGGCATTGAGTTGCACTGCAATGAAAAAATGGGCAATGGAACATCTGAGTGAGGAAAGGAGAAGACTGCTTTCCTTCTTTCTCCTCCTCTTCCTCCTCTTTCCCTTGTGCCAGCTGCTCCAATGCCTGTTTCTTCATTGCAGAGTAGTGCAGCATCCAGGATCTTTGATAGTGAGGAGAAGATAATTTAAAACTGGTCTATCCAGGGTCAGGTTGGCTGTTGTGGGAGGCTCAGTCTGCATGTGCAGCAGAACTGGAAGACAGGCATGGAGCATGCCTTCCATGACAACCAACCTGGTCCTGGTCAAACTGGTTGTTAAAATATTTGAATCCCACCGCTGCCTCAAACTGTTACTTATTCATAGTAGAAGTGGAATAGCAATAATACAAAAAATATAAAAATAATATAATACAGAAGATAAAATGGTTCCAATGAATAATTTTGAACCATATTTTAATATCAGCAATTAAACATACAACATTCTCAAGATAGGTTTCTTTTTCTACTAGTCATTGTTCTGTATATCCCATTTCATTATTGGAATTCTTCTCTTAAAAATAATCTAATTGTTTAGTTGCATGATCTGTCTGTTCATTTCCCCAAATTCTATGTGAACTCCAACAAATATTGGAATATTTGTAGCTCAGGGTTGAAATGAGGGTCCTTGGTATTCTCTGAGCTCAGTTGTTTTCTTGCAGGAGTTTAATTGCTCAAACTAGGTAATGTAATCAGTGCTAGACCTAGATAGTAACACTGATAATGTTACCTGGTTGGTAATGAAACATCTGAAAGAAAACAACCAAGCTCAGAGACCACCAAGGATCTTGTGCTATGTTCACTGGAACTCAGCGGGAGTGGACTGAAAAGCTCAGGAACTGTAATTTTGTGTACACAAACCCAACTTTTTTCACCAGATACTTCTTGCAATCCATTAATAAATAGTTAACGGCCCTAACAAAGAAGCATTACCAATCTTCAAGGACAGACATTCCCAATCCATTTCAAAGACATTGCTATTAAACTCCTGAAAGATAAGGCCCGGTCCCACTGCACTTACGGATGCAAAGAGGATGTAAAATGTTAAAAAAAGCTTGCCATCTGTTGGAAANAAGAGGATGTAAAATGTTAAAAAAAGCTTGCCATCTGTTGGAAAACGCTATGCATCCATTGTGTACTCACTGCATACGTGTTTCATACGCTTTATCCCTCGAGCATTTCATACGGGCAAGAAGTTTTGAGCTGCACAAAACTTTGTGAACAGATGAACTTTCCACCACGTATGATGTACATCCGCAACACATACGGGCAACAAACGTTCTATGTCTGCTGTTTCTGAGGAACACAGCCCAAATCAACAGCCAAATATGTCTATAGTCTTACCAGGTGACTTCTGAATGAACTGTCATTCTGTTGACTGGTTCTTGTTTAGGTTAAGTCTAATTGTTTCTCTTTTTTCATACCTTGACAGCCTCCAGACAATGGATTATGGTTTCTGCCACATCTCCCAAAGTGATGGAAATATGGAATATAGATATATTACTATTATCTCCATATTGATGTTACTTTATTCCAAACTAGCAAATGTCTTGTCCCAGTGATTTCAACAGTGCTTTGGACTCACCTGCTCAAGAAAATATGGAGCCACCATAATATCATATCTTTAACTTCCAACTTTGGAAGAAATCCAGAAGGATATTGCAGTCAATGATATTGGAAGCTCCTGAAAGATCTGTGAGGATATTGTCATGCTACTTCCATCTCTAACAAAGATCATCCAGCTCATCAAGGATCCATATACTGTAATCTATATCCTCCAGAGAATGTTTGAGTTGCAATACTTCACTTTCCATTTACAGAACTCCACTTTCCATTTTCTCAGTTTCCCCAAAGGGAAACTTTGATATGATAATAAGACAATAACTCTTCAATTTTTGGGATTTAGGCCTGCCATCTTAACTGGGTGAACTAATGCTTCTTCAATGCCCTCTGGAATCTTCCCTTCTCTTGGAAAGGATATGATTGCAGCTTGTATCCAAACTTTTATTCCCTTTACACTTCTAAAATTTAGTTCCTTATTTATCACCTTAATGCTAAAACTTTGTAATTGCAATTGATTATTCTGTCTTCTAAACATTATTTGAAAATTCAGATAATAATTCTTGTACTTTGTGTAGTTTTTTTCTGCAGCTTTTTATTCATACAGTGTTTCTAAATGTCGTGGTTCTTTGTGTTGTTAGATTCTTATTGTATGATAATAAAAAGTAAATAATATCTGAAGTCTGTTCAAAAATCATTTTGGTCCTTTCAAAATGCTCAGATAAGTTTATATAGACAAAAGGAATAATCATATCAAGGATGGGGGTTAAAAAGGCAGAAAAAGAAGATCAGAAGAACCTGACATTTTGCTTACATACACATTTAATATGGCTAGTATAATTTTGGCAAGTGACTAAAAATGACTTAAATGATTGAAAGCAGCCCAAGCCTGAGCTTTCCATCTGTTCCTCTTTAATTAGCATTAATGTACTGCAGAGAAAGATTGTGAGAAAATGTTTCTATGCAGAACAGCAACTGTCTTGAATGTGAATGGCAAATCATCTATCTGAAAGTTCTTAAAAATTCAGCATGCAATATTTCCTATGCAACTTAGTCATTATGACTATAATCAGAGGAATGCTGGAGCAAGCATCAAATAGTTTAAAAATGGCAAAGGCTGCTTTGTTTGGCTGGAAAGCTGGCTGGTTCATAAAACAATAAGCTATGCTTTAGTGAACAGCAGCCTAAACAAGAAATAAAATATTTCCATCAGAGTTGTCAAATTACCTAGTAATATTAAAAAAAAAATAACTGAAAGCACAGGTAAACAACCCCCCCTTCCTTTACGCAATTTAGGAGACTGTGTGTCTGAAAAACAGTGCACAGGCTATGCTCTTAGTATTATTTAGAATGATCCAAATTACCTGAAGCCAATTTTAAATAGTAGTACACACTTTTGTTCTTATTAAATCCCAACTGGTCAAATAAGCAAGACTTCTTAAATAGCAAGTCCTGCTTCCACTTAAAAAAAAGGAGAGGGGTGCAGAGATTTACCACCTCAGTTAAAAGGAGAAGTAGAAAGAAATGGTATTATCTCTACTCCTCTGTATTTTTGGAATGCTTTGGAAAGCTGTTGAAGTTCAGATTTCAGTTATAAAAAGCTGGTGAACAGGAAAAAGAATACTTTCGAAAGTATTCATGGATTTTGCTTCAATATGTTTTTGGCTAAGCTAATATTGGTTGCTTTCTTGATTTTTGCCACTTTCCACCATATTTTAAATCTGGGAAGATTGTAGCTATGTATCATATATATACACAATATATACACTGCTCAAAAAAATAAAGGGAACACAAAAATAAGACTTCCTAGATCTGAATGAATGAAATATTCTTATTAAA